>OZ020520.1:22840038-23072538 GCA_963971425.1 Bryoerythrophyllum caledonicum | reverse complement strand
AAGTTTTCTAATGCTTTTCAAAGTATCAATCATTTTTTTCATTTTAAAGGATTTATATCAAAAATCATAATACTCATAAAAAAATTCATTTTGAACCAAAATATTGAAGAGTTTCTTGCAACTAACCATAATAATTTCCTAAACTAACAAGTTTTACCTAGTTTTGAGATTTAGCTACAAAAATATGAAACCAATAATTTAAATACCTTAAGTTTGTTCATTTGGCATGCCTAAATCTTTTGAAATATGCCTCCTTGGTGGTGCTTTTGGTACCGTTAGATAGCTTTTGCCCATGAAGATTGAATGGGCTTTGATTCATTATGTTTGGATGTACGATGTGAAATTTTGAAGTTATTTTTGAGTATATACTTTTAAAAATTATTTTACTTGTAGTTTGGACCAATGATGTGAAGGACATAGATGTTTTGAGTAAATTTAAAATTAAAAAAAATAGTATCCCTTTCACTTATTTAAGGAATCAACACAAATCACAATAATAAAAAATGAAATTCAAATGCAATAACTTCCACAATAGATTATTACAACAACCAAACTAATCTATTTTTTGAGCTTAGTAAGCTTAGTGTGGTTTATGATAAATGAAAAAGTTAGTAAGGTTAGTCACACATAAAATTAGTAATTTCTTCTAATGATTAAGTAAAGTTGCTCATAATCATTATCTACCACCATAGTCCACCCAACTATGGTGGGAGGTCCTTGGACCTTGTTGTATGGGGTACCTCAAAGTCCTTTGGGGGGATACCATGTCCGGTATCTTCAAGGCACTAGAAACTAGCTAGAAACTAGCGTAGTTATAGTGTCCACCCTCGAAAGGGGGGAGTAGTATTGTTCCAATTTCCCCTTGTCCGGTGGGCCTCGGGTCATTAGCATTACGAACGGACACTTCATTCACGCCGGCCCCTTACAAAGGAACCGGAGTTTCTATCTATCTATCTATCTCTCTTTGAAGAAGGGACATAAGAAGGTACCTAGACTCGCTATCTTGGAAAAACTGTGACTGGTCTTATACCGGGCGAAGCTGGTGATAGAACTTCCAGTAAGCCACAGGAAATGCAAAGAGAGAGTAGGAGCAGCGGGCACACCCCGAAAGCAAAAGCAAGCACGCGAAGTGCATCGACAGACAGACGGAACGCTGCAGTAAACTGAACAAAGTAAACTTAGAAAGCAATAAACCGATTCCACAAGAAGCTGCTGAGCCTGCTGGTGGCGCGTTGGCGACGTGACGGGCGCCCCCGCGACCGCGACGGAGCGAGCAACGCAGGCTCGCAGGCGGGCAAGCCGTGAGTGCGAAGCGTGAGTGGCGGCCCTCGTAGTGGCTGGCGGACCGACTCGCAACCGACGCGCATCCGCGACATCATCCATACCAACCTCTCGCTGCTTCCACCCTTTTCTTTCTACTGCAGGTGAGCCCAGCGCCATCCCGCGCTCTCTTCTTTTTGCTCCCTTTCCCTGCATCGTCTTCTACTTCTCTTTAGGGTTCCTTCCTCCATACCTTCTAGTCTGTACCATCTGCTCTCGACTCTCGTGCCCCCCGCCCCTCCTTAGTTGCTTTTTCTCCTGCGCCTCATTCCCTTCCTCCCCATCACTTTTCTTTTCCCCTACTCTTCCTTCTGGCTACTGCTACTTCTGTTGCTCGTTATGGATCACCTGGAATTGGCCACTCTTGCCTCCTGGATCCTTCGGGTGCCTTTCGTTTTCCTTCTTGGACTTCGGGAGGGGTTATTGTTGTTCAATTTTCCCTGCTCGGCTGAAAGAGCTGCTGCAGCAGACGATGGGCGCAGTGTTGGATTTCGCCTTTTCTGCGCACGCGGCGCTGGAGAGCACTGGCGCTTGTGGGCACCCGATTACGGGATCAACGTACGCGACGTTGCTTTTTTCGGTGATTGTGCTTTTGTTTGAATTACACGTGGCTGAACGCGGTAGATGCTTGTGAAGTCACCACATCAATTTTACCTTGGCGTGTAGGGTTTACCGGTGACTTATTGAAGTTGATGTCGCTTGAGTTTGGGATGTCGGTCTTCCGAATTTCCTACGTGTGCATTCTACTGAATATGAAGCGTGCTCTTCGGATGCTGCTGTGGTAGTACGAGGACAGTTGATAGAGTGTTGTTTTTCCCGGTTTCGTGAGAGGGTCACGAGGATCATGACGCAGGACTAGGAGAGGGTGTAGTATCAGACGCTTCGGCCGACCCGTGTGGTGAGAATTTACTGGAGCGATGGTGGGAAGGTGTTATATCAGCGAGTTTTAGGGTGGGGTTTAAGAAACGATTGAGTTGAAGGACGAGTATAGCGTCGCGTCGTGCCGGGCCGAGTCGTCCAGAAGTGAATAGAGTGAGATGGTGTGACAAGTGCCGAGGCTTGCTACGAAGGTGGCACTGAGTAATTAGAGCAGAATTGAAGACGAATTTTCTTCTACTTGTGTTGTTGAGTGGCAAATGATTTACTCTTGAGATTCTCGAGCGCAATGCATGAGAATCGGTTTTACGTTTACGCTCCCACAATGCTGGTGCTGTATATATACAAATTTTCTCTGGGCCGAGTCTTTTTAGCGTTGTTGTTCGATGCATCGGAGTTACCGTTGTCGTCAGGCATTGCAGCAGATGTAGTGAGGTAATCGAAGCTGAATGTGTTGCACTGACGTGCATTTTTACACGTCGGGGTATGCAGGAGCAAGTGAAGGTGTAGAGGAGTCACTTTTGATCAACGAATCCTTGTCGTGGGTCTTCGGGTCTGGAACGCAACCGGGTGTGTTGAGAATTCGAGAGGTTTTTAGCTTCACCTTGTTTCTTTAGTAGCTGAGTCGTCTTTTTCTTGAATTTGTGTTCATCTCTTTTTAGCTCCAGCTCCAGTGGCGATATGAGACAGCCGTCATGCGTTCCTGAGTATGAAGGTTCTTGTTCCAGATTCGAGTAACCGCTCCGGTAGTCACCAGCGTTCGGCACTTAACATGAGAGGGCACTTTGATGAACTTTCGGACGCCGAAGGTGGAAGCTTCAGGGTGAGGGCTTCTCGAATACTCGGTGATCCGCCTGCTTTGCCCGTGCCTAGTCTGGATAAATTGGAGAGGAAGTCGACTAAGATAAAATTGAAGTTTTCCAACGGCCTCTCGAAGGATATTCCGGTTCAGGATCCTTTACCAGCCAAGCCCCGACCTCGGATCATTATAAAGAGACCGCAACGGCCGGTGGATTACCACGAAGAGGCTCCGTCTGTAAGCCCCCTGCCTAGCTCACATTTATCTGAAGAGTCGGAGGATGAGAAACTCAGGTCTATAAAGCATGGAAAGAAGCGACATAGGAGGATCGAGGAATGCGTGGTCCTTCCTGAAGCGAGCACATCTTCTCTAGCGGACTGGGACGAGGTGGAAGACGAGGATGGTGCTGTGGAAAGCGGGGAGGAGGAAGAGGTCGAAGAAGACGAGCAGCCACGAAAGTCTAAAAAACACAAAAAGAAGCGGCGGAAGGAAGTAGAAATGGTGGAGGACAGTGACGACGAAGATTTCGATCCGATGGCTGAGCTGAGGAAAAAGAAGTCGAAAGGTCGTGATTCTTTCGTTGCGAGCGCACCAACATTGCCGAATATAATGGTTGAGAGGATAGACATCCTCGGAGACGAAGCTACCAATAAGAATCTGCACGAGATCTCTAGGCCAGTGGCAGTCCTTCCATCGGCGAACCCAGGCGTGGGACAACGTGGAGAGGAGAACCCAATCATCAAGACTCTACAAAAGTGTCATCGCATCGCAGCGAGTTTGAAGAGTGAGCTGAAATCGACGAGTACATCCGATGATGCGGTGAACGTTGACCGGTACGCTGAAGTGGATGCTTCTGCTGCGAAGATCGTGTCACAGGTATGGTGACGAAACTTGTGCACGTACTTTATATGCACCAACATCTGTTATCGACATTTGAATCGTAAAGTTGGGGTTGACTGAGAAATGGGGATGTTGCATCATCGTGTCTAAGTCTGAAGTATGTCGAGATTGCTTGGGTTGGTTTGGAAGAACCCCTTGAGCACCTGTGTGTAGAAGCTATAGAAGCGTCTCATTTGTGGATATGTTTGTGGTACCAGGCAGATGTGTGTGCCGCTTGTGGTATTGCCGAGAATGATGCTAGCCGCGTTCTGAAGCCTTACCAGCTAGTAGGCGTGAACTTTATGTTGCTGCTACATCGTAAGAACCTTGGAGGAGGTAATTCTGCTCTAGCCATGATAATCCTGAAGTATGGACGACGTTGAGTTGTTATTCGGATCTTTTGCATGGTTGGGTGAAGGTATTTGTGGATGGATATGTTGTTCAATTGCAGAAGGGTGACGAGGACGTGAAAGGTAAGGGGAATTAAGCATGGAGTGTGAAAGGGAGGAGTTACTCTTATCAGCGATTTCGGATGTGGAGAAATTGATGCTTTTTCTTTGTGATCATGTTTTGACGATGTTTGCTCATTTGAGGACCGTCCACCACAATGTGTTCAGTGCAGGCGTAGGAGGATATTAACGTAGATTGACGAAGCTAGCAGCCAAGTTGTTTGTGTGGTTGGCTGATACTTGTGGTTTCCAGCTATTTTGGCAGATGAAATGGGTCTGGGGAAGACTGTTCAGGTTAGATCACCTGCTCCTCTGGAACTTATTCCTGTCGTTTGCAGTCCTTACAGTTCTGAGTGTCTAGGTTTGTTATATGTTAAATGACACTGAGAGTTTACAAGCGGGGTTATGGTGTAACAGAATGATGGCACGTTAGCTCTCTGTATCAGCTGGCCCAGGACTGAAAGATAGGCTGGCCCCTTCCGTTGTCCTATATCATGAATGCCATGAATTCCTTGACACTGGGTTGGTCAGATCCATTCTAGCACGGCTGTGTGATTGAAGGTTGAGAATCGTTGAGTTACGTGCATCTGGAGGTTATTGTGGCAGGTGATGGTTGTAGAAGATGTGTGGTGATGTCTTGGTGACGTGAGTGGTATGGGTGATGTATTATCTGATGTAGAGACGTTGGTTGGTGGTGTGTGTATAGGCCGTTGCCTTTCTGGCGCTGTTGAAGCACCTGGATGGAGATCCAGGTGCTCATTTGCTGGTGGCCCCTGCTTCATTGCTGGAAAATTGGCTTCGGGAGATAAAGAAATGGTGCCCTGCGTTCACAGTTGTGTTGTACCATGGCAACGAGAGGGCGGTACAGTACGAGAGGCTGCATCGTGCGGCGAAGGGAAAGGGTCCAGCACCTTTCAACGTAATGCTTACGTGCTACTCCCTGTTTGAGAGGCAGAGGTTAGTGAGTCCAGTCATGTTGTTGGACTACTCTGATTTGAACGTCTGTTTGATGAGAATGTATGTGATGAAGGCGGCCCATGGTGAGCGATGTTGATGAGATGAGACTAGGAATCTTAATGATCCCCATTGAATCGGGAAAGTAGGACGGGTTGATGTGTTTTAGCGTGGTCACCTTTCTACCAATTCAGGTTAGTGACAATTACGTGTCACCGTAGAGAAGTCGAGAATATAGGGGCTAGATCGAGTTGGAGATGGTGCAAACACCTTCGTGTAGTGATTAGCTGGGCAAACAATAGTCTTTTGACACCACAACCTGGGAACTCTTTTGCGGTGCTTGAATTGCAAGGAGGTTTGTGAAGATCTGTGACGAGATGCATGTGGAGCACGGTGATTGATCGGTCTGAGTCTAGTATTGGATTTGCATGTACATGTAGATGTAGGTACGGGACTTGCAACTAGAGGGCGATACATTGTGTGATGGTACAAGGCTTAGTGCTAAGGGCAGTGTATGGGAATGTTTGGCAGCGAGCAAATGAAGGAAGATCGGAAGTTTTTGAAGAAGTGGAATTGGTGCACGGCACTGCTGATGGATGAAGCTCATTTACTGAAGGATCGTGGCAGTTATAGAGCAAAGCGATTGCGTGACGTGGCTCAGAAGGCAAAACAACGGGTGATGCTGACAGGAACTCCTCTTCAAAACGATTTACAGGTGCGTGTGGGTGGTGAATTGAGGTGTGGGAAGGGTGGGATGTTGTGCGCTAGTTATTATTGGAGAGTGGAGCGTAGTTATAGGTTGGCTTGGTATCTTGTACTGAAGAATGGAAGTAATGGTGTTGAGCAATGTCACATCGGGAGTGGTGGGGTCATCTCTTTGGATTCTACGTCCTTGTGAATGTTGTCGAGTGTATTGATCACGTCGGTGAATGTCGTATTTTGGAAGAAATTGGAGATCGGATGTGCCACATGTAGTCGGTGTCGAGTCCATCAATGTGGATTTGAGTATCGTAAGTGGTGTTACGCTTGTTGAAGTGGTAGGTTTGGTTTTGCAGGAACTGTGGTCACTTTTGGAGTTTATGATGCCAGATATCTTTGATACATCTGGGGTGGACCTGGACCAGTATCTTGGAACTAGAAATAGCACAAGCGGTGTTTTGGCGCAGGACAAGGATTTGATCAATCATATCAAGGCTATCCTTGGGCCATTTGTACTGAGGCGTGTGAAGAGCGACGTGATGAAGCAGCTGGTGGCCAAGACTCATGAGGTACTGTTTGATTTGGTGGTATTGGAGGGGAGGGATAGGCTTGTGCGATGCTTTTAGTGACATTCGAAGGAATTCCAGATTTCTCCATGACAGGCCTGTTTGGAACGCAGGACGCAGACATTGACCGGGATTGGTTGTAGTTGAGTAGGTTTGAGTCTTGACATGTCGATGTTTATTTAATTTTTTGTTGTCCGAATCTACATCTTTTAGAGAGTGCCCTCAGAAGCTCAAGACCTCTGATTTCATGGGTTTTCTTACAGGCGGTGGAGAAAGCTCTAGGTGATTCAATGCCACATGTCAAGCCTGAAATGGAAACCATCGAGAAGGTGATTAGAGCTGTAAGTTCAGCCCACCTTTAGGTTCCAGTCCCATCAGAGTATCACTAGTGGTTGTTCTGTTGTGTTTGAAATATCGTGAGATAGGATTTAGGCTGATTGCTTCACTTATGAACGTGTCAACATATAAACCTTGTCTGTTAGCTTTTGCTAAATCATGTTCTTCTTGGAACATAATTATATGTTTGCTTTGGCTGGTCACAACATTTAGGGCGACTCTTCGATGGAATTGGCGATGCGCCTCAGAGGTGGCATGCAGATTTTTGTTAAGTGTTTGACCGGGAAGACTGCTACTTTTGGAGTTGAGAGCTCGGATACAGTTGATAACGTGAAGACCAAGATTCGGGAGAAGTTGGGAATACCTCCATTTCAACAACGATTAATTTTTGCAGGAAAGGAGTTGGAGTGTTGTCGGACACTAGCAGATTATGATATACAGAAGGAATCTACTCTTCATTTGGTATTGCGGTTGAGGGGAGGTATGTAAATTTCTTTGAAGATTTTAACCTATTTAATTTGTTTGATTTATTTATATGATATTAGGCATTTTTTCTCACTTTCTGTGATGGTTGTAGTGACAATATCTTGTTTTTTGTATCCTAGGTGCTCCAAACTTTTATGAAGTTTTGGGTGAAACATTTGACGATGAAAAATATCTTCCAGATTCTGAACGTAGGGGGAAGAGCAAGACTGTGCCAAAGGACGGTGGAAAGACCCCTGACAGTTTCAGCTTGTGGGAATCATTTGAGGCAGAAGTTCTTTTGTTTTGCAGAGATTCAAGGATGCAATTAGAATCGGTCTCATTTCCGACATCACTGCTACCTCGGGGGTTGGGTATGGAGATTTCAAACGAAGCTGAGGTCAGAGCCGCCATTCATTTACATTGTACCCAACCAGTGACACTAACCATGCAGTCATGTTTGAAGAAGTCATTCACTATCAAGTCTGCTGATGACAAAATCGTTCGAGGTAATATGGACTACGCGGGTTTTGCTTTGGATTCGGAAACCCAAAGACCTTCGGCTGTAGTTCTACCTATTGAAGTGAAGGGGCCATGGCAACTTAATGTTCAGGAATGGGAAAATTTGCCTCAGCTTATGAGTGATGGAGAACACAGCAGGGCAAGGGTGAGGAATGCCATTGCGCAAATTTTTATGTATATGGTGATGAGCGAGACTCGGTATGGGGTTTTGTGTACAAAATCCAAATTTATTTTTTTCCGAAGATTTGGTGATCCTCAAGAGAAGCATTTGGAAGTATCTCGTACGATTTGCAATGACAGCACTGATCCTACTGTTCGTCAATGTTTTCTATACATTTCACATCTATCTCTTGAAGCTGAGATTTATCCTTTGTGTTGGGTAGAGATAACTCCTCCAGAGTTGAAATGGGTTACAATATCTTCCTGTGCCTTTCCCCACTCTGCAAAAGGAAGTTCAAGTACATTTGGTGTGGGTAGTAGAAGAGGGAATATCCAAAGAATGCAAGGAAACCAAGGTGGAGGCAAAGGTGCTTCTGGATCAACATCAAGGCAATATGAGCATGAGGTGGATTGGTTTATGTCCCTTCCTGATATTTCCTTATCATCTTTGGAGTTGGGGAATATTTTGCAGAAATCCTGCTCCAGTACAGTTTTTGCGCATCAATCTGATCGGTCCAAGATCATCAAAGTGTTTGAGTTTTCTGAGACATTCGATTGCTTGGGGCAATTCAAGCGAGAGGTCGATGCATATATTCACTTGTCAGACCTCCATGGTGTCTTAGTGCCACATGTGTATGGCTATGGTGCAAGTTGGGGCCACTTCTTAGGCTTCATCGCAATGGAAGCACAAGGGCAAACACTTGAAGAAGCAGGCTTGGAGCAAGGCTTGATCAGTCATTTGATGTTCGGGCTCAATGTGCTCCATCAAAGAAAAGTGTATCATGGAGATCTAAACCTCAAGAACATTGTTCTTGCTCCCTCTCATGAATGTGTTCAGGATCCTTATAGCTTTACCTTTCGGTTTATCGACTTTGGTGAGAGCATATATCCTTGTGGTGATGTATGGTTGGACAATGAGAAAGATGAATTCCAAGATCTGCTCAACAACTCTTCTTAGGGAGGAGTCTCTAGCCCACCCTACCCAGGTATCATCCTACCCAGATATCATCTATGTATAGTGTGATGACTTTTGGGACTCGGGAAAGGTTGGACTTTGCTCTCTGTATGTACAGCCTCAGTGCCGATGGGGAAGAGCTGCACAGTGGAGGCTCTGAGAGACCGTATCACTTGTATATAAGGAGTATTTAGAATATATGATAGAAGCGTCTGATCCTTGGCATTTTGCGATCTTTGTCGAAGCTTAGGAACGTGATCTTGAAGATAAGCTACTAAATTTTTCTATATGCATGTGAGCAGCTATGTCTCTTGATCTACTTGAAAATATTGTCTTACACGGCATTGTCGATTTCTGCAGTTCATTCCGACTCCAGTGTGGTTGTAATGCTTGTCGGGAACAAGAGCGATCTTGCACACATACGGGAGGTTAGTGTGGAAGAGGCGACTGCTCTTGCAGAGAAGAATACGATGTCCTTTATGGAGACATCTGCTTTGGAATCCGTGAATGTGGTTGACGCTTTCCAGACTGTCCTGAAGGAAATTCACAAGATAGTCAGCAAGAAAGCATTAACACCAGATCCTAATAGGTCAAATACCGTTGTTTCAAGCGGTCAAAGGCTGGCGGGTGGCGGCGACACAACACCAAGAAGGGGTGGATGCTGCTCGTATTAGCGCGGTGCCTACTCTTTCAGTGTACGAGTTTTGCACCTCTTCTTTTTAGCCTGATTTCAAATCCCAAACCCCAGTGTGAGTCTTGACGGAGCATATTAGCTTATAGTTTATAAGGCTATGTTTGTAGGTGCATGCAATTCCTTGTAGGAACAAGCAGGACAGATTCCTCAGCGCTTCAGAATCTCATGTTTAGGATTTTGACGATCCTCAGTCCCGAGTATCCTGACTCAGGGCAACGATATGGAAATGCGGTAAATTGTACTCATGACACAAAAAGTGGCCTGTAATGCCAGTGTAAATGTGATTCTCAGTGCGTTCCAGCTTTGTCCATCGTATCATCAAGAAGCATGCTTGACTTGATTAGGGAAGTCTATTTTCTAGTGAATTCTTGAATGCTTACAACATTAGAGAGACAGGTGGCAATCATTACCAAAGGGCTCATTCTTCTACTACTTGTACAAATACATAATTATTCTCCTGACTTGCCTTCATGCGATGAAGACATTGAAGCTATGCCACAGCTGGATTTAGAGGGCACTAATAGCCCTGATTTTGTGAGTCCGGAGCTCGATTCGGGAGGGGGAAGCAATTCTGAGATCATGGAGAACAACATGACATGCAAGCTCTATGGAAGCAATGAAGGAGACCACAACAAAATCACCATAGCAAATTTGTTTGCTAACTTCTCGAAGAAGCATTTGGTGTCAGCTGGACATATCAAAAATTGGTCCAGAAGAAAGGGGCTTGACTACAACTCCCACCCGCAATCACAATCGAAAGACAAAGTGACTATTCTAACTGCAGCTGACCACAAGAGATTGGTAGAAGAAGGGGTTACAATCATGGACTTGATAAATGATAGTGTGGGATCAGAGCGCAGTCCTTTTAGCCTCATCGGTGACCGTCACTCCCTACACATGCGAAGCTTTTGGATGAAAGTCAAATGCAACTTTTGTGGAGATTTTTTTCAACTTTGTCCACCAAAGAAAAATCTAGAGGCTAATTTGACTAATCACATCATGGGCACGAAACATGTTAGTGCTCTAGCGAATCTTGACAACAACGCCAAGGGTTCATCCGCACTTCACACCGACAAGAAGGGAAGACCATCTTTATTACGCAAATCTGATGCAAATCAAGGGAGTTTGCACACTTGGTTCAGTAGCAGTGGAAACAGCAGTAGTAGTGCAGGTGCTGGTCAGAACCTCCATCCCATTTCGTTTTTGTGTTGGGGGTATTGGAAATCAACATGTAGTTACAATTCACTGTCTTATTCAGTTGAAGGACTTTTGTTAGATTCTCATATCGGAAATTCGTGGGTGGCAGAGCCTCATACTAGGGCAACTATTTCCTTACAGAATAGAGAAAGCAAGATAATTGCTGGGTGTTTTAGATCTAAAGATTGCAAAAGGGTCTCCATTTTAGGGTTTCCATTTGAGGATCTTACTTGTCCTAATTGTTTGAAAATACCCCATGAACCAGGTTTTCGACAACGGGTACTTAGAGAAGAACGAAACTTGGAGAAAAGGGGAAATAGATCAACAGGAGGTGGACGCAGATTGGGATATTTGCAGACTAGAGAGCTTGTTATGCAATCAAGGGGACGAACCAATCAAATGCGCTTTCTTAAGCTGAGCTTGTGGAGGAATAAAGCTATGGTATGTATGTTGAAGGTTTTTAGACCTACTTTGAAGGAGAGTGCAAAAGGTTGCTCAAATTCTCGAAATGTTCTCAAATTCTGTAATGATATCATAGCAGCCCATAAGACCGGAGCCTTTGGAGGTAAACCTGCTTTATGGGATTTTATTTGTGACGTGGGTCAAAACTTGGTGAGGAAAAAACAAGGGAATAGGTTTAGTGTCAACACCACGTCTTTTGTTCAAGCTGTGAAATTGTATGGAGGTCGCCGTCTTGTTGATTTATTTTCTCTCAATTTGGCTGCTCCTTCGTTATCATCAGTTAAGAGAGCAAATAGGAAGGGTGTTCAATTCATAGCCGGCTTCCATGAAAGTATTTTCAAGTCAATTGCACACATTTATAGAGATGCTAGGATATTACACCAACTAGAAGGTCCAATTCCAGTTCTCATGGCAGAGGATGAGACTAAAATTAAGACTCGCGTCTCTTGGGATAATAGGACAGACACTTTATCTGGGTTTTGTGGTTCAGTTGAAAATCACAAGTGTGTGCCAGGTTTTCAAGTTGTTGTAAGTGATGAAGAAGAAGGCTACAACAACATAGTAGAGAGTTTTCAAGATTGCAAGAGCGGTTCCTTTGCTAGAGTAATAATGGTAAATCCCTTACATGCTAGTCTGCCCCGTCTTGCAATTGCGTGTATGTGTACATGTAATTGTTTTAATGCTCAATGGATTCGACAACAATGGCTTTGGTCAATTGAATGCAGGGATGTAGTTGGGCCTATTCTTGGCCATGCTAGTGACGGTGACAGTAGAAGGCGACAACTCATGCTACAGGACTACATGGCCAAAGAACCCTCAAAATTGACGATCTATTGCGTGGGAGGGGTGGAGTTTTTCAACTCTAGTAAGCAGTGATGGAGATCCTAGAGGTTTGCATGATCAAGATTTCATTCATAATGGTAAAAAGTTGATAAACCCTCTTGATTCACCTGTTAGAGTATTGCAATTGGGCATGGATATTTGCTCCTTGGAGCATGTAGGGCTGGTCTATAATAGCTTCAAATTTGACGAACATGGATTAAAATTGGAAGATATTCACCGGATTGATAGACAAAACTGGGCCAGCGCTCAGCGAATTTGCCAGCAAAAGGTGGAGAATTGCCTTCGTCATATGCGAGAACGAGAGATGCATCAAGAACGAACTCTTGGGACAGAGACCTATTTGTCCATATGTGCTGATTATTTAGACATCTTCTTGTCACCTTCATTGGATCTTAGGGGTAGAATTGTAGTTGCTGGAAGAGTCTGCTTCTTCTTGCGTTTATGGAGGTTGTGGATAAAACACGGCAATCACTCAATTGGTGGCAATACCAAGAACCTGACCCTTGGAGAATCGTTCATTTCGAATCAATGTTTCATAGATGTTACACTCTCTTGCCACTTTGTGGTGCTTTTGATTGTCACGTTTCGAGACAAATTTTCAAATTTGAGTGTTCCTCTTCATTTAATTGGATCTGATTCATGTGAGATTTTTTTCTCCAAAGTGGGAGGAATGGTGGGCATGGAAAGGGTTTATGATTTCCAAGAGCTTGTGCATTGTGCAAACTCGTTGAATAAGCTTTCAGCCATAGAGTATGGAAAAAATGGCTTGCAATTTGGAAGAGCACATAATAAATTCTGCAACGTTTGGGCAGACCTACATCCTTTGCAAGAAGGGCAACTCGCACCTAATTTGGCTGATTTTAGCCTTATCCAATCAGGTATATCTAACCATTGTCTATTTGAATTTTTAAAATCATTATGTTATATGACATATATTTTTTATTTGAATATGAATTATATTTTTTATTTATGATAAATTGAATCTACCATGTTAAGACTGCTGAACTTTGTCTGTGTAGGGGAATTGCAAAGCTTATGTTTTGGTTGCTTACTTGTATACATAAGTGTTTATTGTTTCTTGTAGATGATCTAGTTATTGAAGCTTTGAAAGAGGGGTTTCAACAAGCTCAAAAACTGCTTATTGGTTGCAACATGGGCCCTAGTCGCGAGGCAAGGGATAAGAAGTGGTGGACAAATCCTTGGGCGGTTGAAGCGCAGGACCAGACTTTCATGCACTTCAAACGAGCCACTGAACTAGTAGCAGGTGAGGATGGAGATGGCGAAGTGATGAGAGAAGTTGCAACAGTTAAAAATTTTAATGTTGCAGAGGATATCAATGTCGTTGAAGGTCTCAATGATGCAGAGAATATCAATGCTACTGAAGATATAGAGACTGAAGAATTTCATGATGGTTTGGACCTGGTCTTAGTGGCTCAAGAGGAGGTAAAAGGAATTTTTGACGAGATGTTGTCATTGGGTTCCGAAGAAACTGATTTGGTTGACGTCAAGCCCAATGTTTCTGCCACTGTAAGGTTTGAGTCCAATATCATATACAAGAGTACGCTAGTAAGCCAACTGAATGTTAATCCCTTTCTTAGTAAGGATAGACTTACACGAGTGAAGTCCTCAGTATATTTCAATAATTCTGAGGCTTACTTATCAGCTGCAGAATGTGCAAACACATGTTTGATAGGTTTGGGATCAGATGTAGGAATTTTTTTTGTGCAAAAGGTGTCACTTACTCGATCTTCTTCGGTTAAGACTGCTCTAAAACGACACAAGGGCAAAGGGGGCCGAAAGGGTGTTCCAGCATCTATACTCAATGGTGCCGATGAGGGAATGTGGTGGATAGGACGGATTCAAAAAATGCGAAGGAAGGTGGTGAATAGATGGGGGATCTCAAGGCAACCAATAGATCTTCTCAACAAACCAGCAACAACAACCATGGTCCTTTTGAATTACTTTTCAAAGTTTAGAGGGCATCTTAAGTTCAAATATGATGTTACGGATAGCAAATGGATAGACATTGATTCAATCATTAGCTCAGTCACTCTGACATTTGATCGAACTCAAAATGTCTACACTTTGAATGATGTTGATGCTCAAGCATTAAATGATTTTGTATCTACTAAATAAATTATCATTTTATGTTATATAAATACTAGTATGTACCCGGGTCCTTTGGACACACTCACAAAAACATAAAAGGTAGTAATTATCAATGTGACTTAAAAATAGTATGTGCTATAGTTCTTAAAGTAGGTATGAAATTCACATGTTTCCCTTGTCTTTTCATCTCCCTTGTCCTCTTGGCTCCTCTTATTCTATTGTATATATATAATAGAACAACAAGCTTGAATGGTCGGCCTAATATTTTAAACCGGAAAAACCCGCAATCATATTCTTTTATATAGATAGATATTTGAGGATATAATTAAATACCTTATTTAATTAAGACTAAGAATTTGAAGAGTCATAATTCATATGTTTTAAGTGCCTTTTGGTCTTCTTCATATATATATATGAGAAGAATTCTTTGACGTATTTATTTATAAATTGATAGTGTATAGTGACATCAATAGTGAACGGTTGATATCTAGGCAAGTAGCGGGTAGGATCGTACGGATATCGACGACATTCTAATATTATGTAAATATTTATTTTACTTTATATTTATGTTAGGGTGTTTGAATTAACCAATTAAAATTAAATGTAATTAAAATAGAGTGTGGAAAAATCCACTATTTTACAAAATTATGTAATTAAAGGGTTGGTGAAATTGGAGGGGGACAAAATAATACCGCCCTTCAAAATATCCTTTGTTCACACGTGATACTCAAAAAATACAAAGAGTGATCTCCCCGAGATAATAGCTACTACTCTCTCACTCTCTCTAGAGTTCTTTTTCTATCTCTAACAATTTAATATTATAATACGCGCTCTCATTCTCTTTCTATCTCTAAAATATATCCTTACGCCTTTTTCATAGATCCCAGCCCTCCCCCCTCCTCACCCCCGCTACATTCCCACCATCCACATCTACACCCCCTCTACATTCTAGAAATCTTAAGCCCCAATCTGGACACGCAACCGGCCCCAAACACTTAACACACAATCATGTTCTCACACTCGCTTTCAGAGCAACATTTGTGTACTGTCTTCCATATCAGATTACAAAGAATCTTGAGTCATTCTAGCTGATAACACCATTTCAAATTCTAATGTGTTTGTAAAAACTTCACCTTAAGTGCAGAAAAGCTGCCGGCAGTTTAGAACTAAAGATTGAAGCATCCCAGTGAGTCTCAATTAAGTACTCAGGACAAATTATTTATACAAAGGCTTTTTTGGATTCACCCATTAGTACCAGATGTCACATGCTTTACAGTTACTAGTGGGCAAAATTATATCGGTGCTCTGGCAGAGGGACGGTGGATCAACAATTAAAGAATGATGCATGCAGCAGTAGAATATTATTCAGTGAACAACCAAGTGCAATTACTTCCAAAGATCGTACTAGTGGAATCCCCACTGACCCCTGGTGGTCACTTTGGAGTGCCCGGCCGCCGCATGCTGTACGTTCTTGGGAAGCCTAAAATTCACCATGACAACGAAGGTCCAAAACATGACTGGTCAACACCCTTCAGGAGGTTGCTTTTGCTGTGGTGGATACAACGAGGCAGCTTCATATTCTTAGGTGCGCACAGCGATACAGTCTCTATTCGTCCACGAGGAACTCACCTGCTCTCTCTCGTACAAGCTTACAGTGCCTCTGGCTTTAGGGATTCAGCAATTACCTCGCGTAAAGCTAACGTCGGCTTGGTACGCTAGCCTGCTGCGTTTCAGCCCTCTCCCTTGAGTACCCAGATATTCGTGTTCCCTGCCAACACTAGTTTTGATCACACTAGGCATTCGGCTACCATTGATGAGGCTCTCAGTTCCCTAGTCATCAGTTAGAATAGGCCGCCTCTCTTTTGTTCGATATGCTTGCACTTAACCCAGCCTGTGTAATTATATTGAAATGTGACGTGCCATGCGGCTTGTTTCGTGAGATCTATTTTGTTCCGAGTGACTCGTGAGTACTTGTCGATTAGATACGATTTTGGCTGGATTGCCGTATGCTAGGTTGTGTTGGCCATTTACTACTTCATAGAGTGAGGAGCATTGCTTGTGTCTTATGTTACCGTGTTACCGTTTTGAAGAAGAGGAAGATAACTTGTTGAAGATGAGGAGAATATATATAAAGTCTCCGGAATCGTAATTCTAGATCATATGCAACTACTTCGCCATTTCTTTCTTTGGAAGCATGGACACAAAAAATACAAATGATCATGTAATTATATAACTTAGTCCTGATTGAATTTCATAACGGATTATCAACTTCCAGCCACATGCATAGAAAGACATGCAGCATTACCATGAGGAAGGGATGTTTCATCAACCCTTGAGAATGTCGCTCGCTGTTGTATAGAGAATGTCTGTCCTCACTGTATGAAAACCTCATAGCTAGAAACTAGTTGAGCCTCCATATCTAACACAGCTGCTGAAAGCCCAGTCTAAAACCGTACTGTACCAAGCTCTCTGCCTGCAGGAAGAAGCTTCAACTGATCGTGTACAAGAGAATCAACCGGTGCTACTCCATCTGCTTCTAATCTGTAGTCCATCTCCCTCTTTCTTCTGCATGCCAATTCCTGCACGCTGTGAACACTGAACGACGACCAATCGGACGACGGAGGCGTAACTTCCAGCCGGTTCCCTGAAGTTGAATTGTAGCTTGAGAGGGGAGGCAGATTAGACATCTCCATGGTCTCCAAGCCTTGCAGCAATTGGGACACCAGGCGCATGGGTGGTCGCTCTTCAGGGTTACGGTTGCAGCACCGAAGCCCCAAATGCAGCAGGTTCCTCACCGTCGTCATCATCATCTTCTCATCAGGCTCTATGGCACCATCTCTGTCAGATATGAACGCCGACGAGAGGACATCGTTCGTGATCAGAACACTCACTGCCGCCTCACATTGTGTCGGATTAATAGAACCAGGACTGTCGCATACCTGATCATCAGGACTGGTGAGTGTGCTGAAGTGATCCTGAATCTCCAGCAGTCTGCAAGCTGGGGACACTGAACGACGACGACCAATCAGACGACAGAGGTGTAACTTCTGCTTCTGGCCGGATCCATGAATTTGGATTGTAGCTGGGGAGGGGAGGCAGATGAGACATCTCCATGGTCTCCGAGCCTTGCAGCAATTGGGCCACCTGGCGCATGGTTGGTCGCTCTTCAGGGTTCGGGTTACAGCACCGAAGCCCCAAGTGCAGCAGGTTCCTCACCATCATCATCTTCTCATCAGGCTCCATGGCACCATCTCTGTCACCAGATATGATCGCCGATGAGTGGACATCGTCCGTGATCAAACCACTCAATGCCGCCTCAATTCGTGTGAGATCGATAGAACCAGAGAGCGGTACCGGGGCATGACGTGATACAGCTTCCATCAACATTCTCGAATCCGCGACCTGCGTCACGTCGCCCGCCTCATGTGCACGCCATACCCTGTCCACTAGCGTGCCATCTCCACGCTCAATGGCACTCGGATCGAGTGCACGCGTCCCGCACATCACTTCCAGCAGCAGCACGCCAAAGCTGTAGACATCGGACTCCTTGGTGGCTTTCCCAGTGTGCGGCATCTCGGGGGCAATGTAGCCGAACGTCCCGGCCATCATCGTGGTCTTCTCCATCTTCTGGTGGTCAATCAGGCGCGCGAGCCCGAAATCGCCCAGATACGCATTCCAGTCGCCGTCCAGGAGCACGTTGCTGCACTTGATGTCGCGGTGCAGCACGCATTGTGGGCACTCCTCGTGCAAGTACGCCAGCGCAGCCGCCACCCCACTCACCACAGACCGACGGAGATCCAGCGGAAGCAGCCGCGCCTCACTGCGAAATATCCACTGGTCAAGGCTGCCGTTGCACATGTAATCGTACACGAGCAAGAACTGCTCCTCCTCGTGGCACCAACCGCGCAGATGCACCAGGTTCCGGTGCCGAATGTTGCTCAAACTTGCCATTTCCGCCTGAAAGCTCTCCTTCCCGTGCCTACTTTCAGTTCTCATCCGCTTCACCGCCACCGTCACGCCCGTCGAAGGAAGCTTCCCCTTGTAGACTGCCCCGAATCCACCCCGTCCCAGCATCTCACTGCTGCTGAAGTTCCGCGTCGCCTTCCTCAGCTCCTTGATAGTATACTTCCGCGGCGCAAGGAGGCCGGCATGATCCATCAGATCGCCTTCATCAACCCCAAACCCCTTCTTCTTACGCCACCGCCTCGCAACGAAGAAGCCCGCCACAAGCAACACCAGAAGGATCGCTCCGGTGCACACTCCCGCAATGACGCCAACCGTTGGTCCCTCGGAACTCACCCGACTAGAGTTTGGAGCACTAGGCGATTTTCCAGCACTCAAATTTGCTAGCGGCGGCAACAAAGCGAGCGGCACAAGGAGCGTTATGTTTGAGCCTAGGGTTTCATTCTCACTCACCGGATTCGCAGCGCGGAGGTCTGCGACCGTGATGCCAAAGCGCCCGCTTACAACCTTCAACGATTCACCAGCGTAAGTGAGCAAGAGCGTCGTCCCACGCTCGATCTGGTCCACCGTCGGGCAGGCGCAGAAGATCGGGACTCGAATCACGTCCCCAATCTGGAGGTTGCGGGCGACCTTGGTTGGGTTGGACCGCTCCATTGCCTGATACTTGGTCAGGCCGCCATAGATTGTATAAGACAGGTCCCAGTACGTGTCTTTGGCGGCGATGGTGCGCGTCACGAACATCTGCGAGGTGCCGTTCTCGCAGCGGCAATCCAGCGGGATGAAGAGCGCGTGGCCCTTTACCAGCGGCACGTTCGTGTCTGCCATGGCAAGGTCGCTCACGTTGGCGATGTGCACCGGCTCTATGTTGAAGTAGCTCCCCACTGCCTGCACCGTTTCGTTCGCTTGGAAGGTGCGGTACATGGCGAAGGTCCTGCACGTTGTATCGCGGCCATTGCAAACATATCCGTCTGTGGGATTATATCGCTGTTGTGCCGATGTGCGCAACGGAGCCAAAAACAAGAATACCAACACAAGATTGAGCCTTGAATCCGCCATGATCTATAGAAAATTCTGTAAACTCCAAATTGATGACAAACATTCCAGAAACCATTAAAACTTTGATTACGACCATTGCATGAGTGTTTCTAAGGTCTTGTTGACGATGAACTTCATGCTGACTTCAAAACGATCTCAATCGCACAACGGAGATAATTGGGGACGGCCCAGATGTCACTCCCCCAAGGCTCTCTGTCGGGAACTACGTGTCGTCTTTATACAAAGTTTGACTGCACACGGCAAGCCATGAAAGTCGATGTTTCCACTTCACATCGAAGTTTGAACTCTTGAAATCTGGAGCGCAGACCACAAATTTCAACCACAGTGTACAAACTTCAACTACAGATCACAAAATTCAGCTTCAGACTACAAAATTGTAATTTTACATGGTGCAGACAAACTGTACGTTCTTATCCCTTGAATTTTGTTCAGAATTGTGGACATTCTCCGTTGTACGAAACCGACCTGCACTTGGGGTACCAATTGGACCACGGAATAAATGCAGACATCACATATATTACAAGGAGAATCTCCGTCCAATATGCTACAGCGGGAGGGTAATTTAACCCTTTCACGTCAGATGGTGCCACTGGTGGATGCAGTTTTCTGTATGTATAATGACATATTTGAACATGATAAAGTTGAGCTATTGAAATGACCTCCAAATGAATGATATCAGTTGAAGAATCTTCATTATAAAGGTGTAAGTCTTGCTAAATTTAATGACATATTTTGTATTCTACAAAGTAAAATACGATCCTATCTATACAGTTCCGATTGACGTTGAAGAGTTAAAAAAGGGAGTAGAAGACAAGGAACCTATCAGAAAAGTTCAACAAACTATCATGGACTCCATCAAATCACCTTTTTTTTTAGCTTAAGTGTACTTGACATAAATAAAGATGTTCCACTCTACAAATAAATTCGTAGGATGAACTCAAAGAAGCCCATAATGGACATGTCGTTTGATTGAGTCCTTGACATCAAATCATAGGTATTGCCTTACGATGACATGTCAAATTAGGCTATTGTAGCTTAACCTCAACACTACGATAGCCTGATTGATATCTTGTGGCCCCTCACTTACTATTTCAAGCATTCTAGAAGTTGATGAGTTAGTTGGATCACAAACAACAAGAAAAAGTATCCATTTCTACATTCTACGTAAGTGAAGGACAACACAAGTGAGGAGCAACAACAGTGTTTCTTGTAGTGCAAGTTCAGCTTTACTTGATTCAAAAAGATACGTTAAATCAACTGAGAAACTATTAACTGAAGGTGTCAAAAATCATAGATTATGGGGATCACAATCTAATTTCTAGAGGCGGCTACACTTCAGCTTTACGAGAGGGCCAGTTACCATCGCCATTGTAAAGAAGGGGGTAGAGATTTCGTGTGCAGGTAGTAGTCCTTGCGGTTTATTAGGATTTCAATGATGCTCATCTTAGCAGTTGGTTGGCTAGTTGCAAGATTTCAGATTGGTGTTAGTCTAGATTCGTGAGCATGCTGAGCTCGGGAAACATGTTAGTACATGCCATTGTGCGTCAACTAGCAAATCTTCATGCACAAAAGTAGGATTAATGGTGGATTTCCCAAGAGTTATAGGAGTTCAATTTTGCTGCACTTGAGAAGGGTTCAATTAGCATTGGAAATAAGAGTTCAGGTGCATTAATTAATTGTTAAGGCTTTCATTTTTGATTATACGAGTACATAGATCAACTGAGCTTTATAGAAGAAGAAGAAGAAGAAGAAGAAGAAGAAGAAGAAGAAGAAGGAAGAAGAGAAGAAGAAGAAGAAGAAGAAGAAGAAGAAGAAGAAAGAGAGAAGAAGAAAGAAGAAGAAGAAGAAGAAGAAGAAGAAGAAGAAGAAGAAGACGAAGAAGAAGAAGAAGAAGAAGAAGAAGAAGAAGAAGAAGAAGAAGAAGAAGAAGAAGAAGAAGAAGAAGAGAAGAAGAAGAAGAAGAAGAAGAAGAAGAAGAAGAAGAAGAAGAAGAAGAAGAAGAAGAAGAAGAAGAAGAAGAAGAAGAAGAAGAAGAGAAGAAGAAGAAGAAGAAGAAGAAGAAGAAGAAGAAGAGAAGAAGAAGAAGAAGAAGAAGAAGAAGAAAGAAGAAGAAGAAGAAGAAGAAGAAGAAGAAGAAGAAGAAGAAGAAGAAGAAGAAGAAGAAGAAGAAGAAGAAGAAGAAGAAGAAGAAGAAGAAGAAGAAGAAGAAGAAGAAGAAGAAGAAGAAGAAGAAGAAGAAGAAGAAGAAGAAGAAGAAGAAGAAGAAGAAGAAGAAGAAGAAGAAGAAGAAGAAGAAGAAGAAGAAGAAGAAGAAGAAGAAGAAGAAGAAGAAGAAGAAGAAGAAAAGAAGAAGAAGAAGAAGAAGAAGAAGAAGAAAAGAAAAGAAGAAGAAGAAGAAAGAAGAAGAAGAAGAAGAAGAAGAAGAAGAAGAAGAAGAACAAAGAAGAAGAAGAAGAAGAAGAAGAAGAAGAAGAAGAAGAACAAGAAGAAGAAGAACAAGAAGAAGAAGAAGAAGAAGAAGAAGAAGAAGAAGAAGAAGAACAAGAAGAAGAAGAAGAAGAAGAACAAGAAGAAGAAGAAGAAGAAGAAGAAGAAGAAGAAGAAGAAGAAGAAGAAGAAGAAGAAGAAGAAGAAGAAGAAGAAGAAGAAGAAGAAGAAGAAGAAGAAGAAGAAGAAGAAAGAAGAAGAAGAAGAAGAAGAAGAAGAAGAAGAAGAAGAAGAAGAAGAAGAAGAAGAAGAAGAAGAAGAAGAAGAAGAAGAAGAAGAAGAAGAAGAAGAAGAAGAAGAAGAAGAAGAAGAAGAAGAAGAAGAAGAAGAAGAAGAAGAAGAAGAAGAAGAAGAAGAAGAAGAAGAAGAACAAGAAGAAGAAGAAGAAGAACAAGAAGAACAAGAAGAAGAACAAGAAGAAGAACAAGAAGAAGAAGAAGAAGAAGAAGAAGAAGAAGAAGAAGAAGAAGAAGAAGAAGAAGAAGAAGAAGAAGAAGAAGAAGAAGAAGAAGAAGAAGAAGAAGAAGAAGAACAAGAAGAAGAAGAAGAAGAAGAAGAAGAAGAAGAAGAAGAAGAAGAAGAAGAAGAAGAAGAAGAAGAAGAAGAAGAAGAAGAAGAAGAAGAACAAGAAGAAGAACAAGAAGAAGAACAAGAAGAAGAACAAGAAGAAGAACAAGAAGAAGAACAAGAAGAAGAAGAACAACAACATCAACAACAACAACATCAACAACAACAACATCAACAACAACAACATCAACAACAACAAC
The DNA here is from genome assembly GCA_963971425.1 of Bryoerythrophyllum caledonicum. NCBI lineage: Eukaryota > Viridiplantae > Streptophyta > Bryopsida > Pottiales > Pottiaceae > Bryoerythrophyllum > Bryoerythrophyllum caledonicum. Next base: position 23,049,984 of record OZ020520.1, on the reverse strand, counting down.
ATCAACAACAACAACATCAACAACAACAACATCAACAACAACAACATCAACAACAACAACATCAACAACAACAACATCAACAACAACAAGTGAATAAAATGTCCGTTCATTCCACCACTAAGTCCATGCCCACCGGGCATGGATTAGTAGTATGGAACTACTTCCCCCTTTGGAGGGTAGACACTATGTGTCCAGTAACAAGTACCAAAGAGCAAAGGACCATAGGTTCTAAAGTCTTCTAAAGAGGGAGGGCGTGAACGGTAAAATGCAAATGTTAGTCTATGGAGGGGGGTTGGAGGCGTCAGGAAGTGGTTGGTTGTTTTCAAGTTTTTGTTTATGCACAAGTATCGACATAGCATGTTGAATAGCAATAGTGTTAATATTTGAAAAGGTGGTTTTGATTGACGTGATGGGGATTTTAAATGTTTCTTCTAGGGTTGTCATTAAGGGAATGAAGGTGGTGGCTCTAGCACCCGCGGTGATGACAATGAGGGGGTCTACTTTCCATCCAAGTGCTTGAATATCGTCAAGTAGTGGTTGGTATTTGTTTGTTTTGTTTGCAATAGTGTCCGTAGAGAATCTATCATTGCAGTATGTGAATTGAATAAACTGAATAGTGAGGGGCGGTTTACACTACGGACCAAGAACTTGTCCCATGACCCTCTTAAATCTGTGATTGGCTCCATCAACTCGTCCCAGGATGACTTGGGTTTACACTAGGAGGAAAAAAGAAAAGTGACCAAAGGAGTTGAGGTCCTCAAAAGGCCTAGAAATAGGCCTTATGGATAATGTTGGAGGGTCCCCCGGATTTTGCGGCAAGAGAGGCTAAATGGGTTCTCTCGTTGCTGAAACGAGGGGACCATGGGCTTGAAATGCAATTTTATTATTTTTTTAATCATTTTTTTTTAATTTTTTTTTTGGGAAGGGGGCCCAACGTTACTGTAGATACAATGGTGGCCACCCTCTTTGTCTTTTTGGCTTGTTTTATTTTCTTTGTTATTTTAGGAAATACTGCCCTTTTTAGGCATTCATTAAAAAAATCAGCATGCCCACTTTTTAGTACATGGTCATTCCTCCCGGTCCAAGTTCGGTTTACACTTAGTGAGAGGCCCAAGGGCTTTAAAAATGACATTTTTATGAAGTGTGACCATGGAAGTGTGACCATGGAATTAATCCATTTTCCTTGGTCACGGCTCTTGGTCTATAGTGTAAACCGCCCCTGAGACTAGGGTCTATGTGGTTTGGTGGGGGGTCTTTGTATGATAGTCTTCTAACACATAGTAAGTCCGGTTTGAATCTTGCATTATAGTGGCATCTTTGAGTGCAACATATGCATGGTAATAGCCAAGGAGGGACCGTATTTTCTTGTGGGTTGTCATTAAAGGTTCCGGCATTCATGAGAATGAAGCACCAGGATTTGGTTGATGATACAAGTAGTTTACAAATAGCCCATACGGCTTTGTTGTGTCTTTTGACAATTAGTGCGTGTATATGGGGGTTTTGGCACTTGAGCAGGACATGTAGCCATGTGTCCCGGTCCGTGGTGTTGCAAATTGGACATGTTATTGTAGGAAATCTTTCTATTCCGAAGAAGAGTTGTTTGCAGGCATTTCCCATGTATTGTCCGGTGCGGAATTTGATTAGGCATGTGATTTGTGGATCCGTAATTATGGAGTTTTTCCAAAAATTGTTGGACAGTGCGTTGTGAATATTTGGGTTGCCGGTCCATTTATCAATATTGGGGAAATTTTCTGTAAGTTTTTTCAGGTTGTTTACAAGATCATGTTTTCTGAGGTATTTGTCCAAGAATCGTATGGGGCCTTTATCAGGAGTTTTGCCCATAGAAGGCCATTCATATCTATGGAAGTAGTATGGGGTGGCATGGGCGTGCTCGTATGGGTGTTCGGCATTCTTGTGGGCTTTTTCTCTTCCTTCCTTTGCTAGTTTGTCGGCTTGTTCATTGCCGTCGATATTAGCATGAGCACGGACTTTATAGAGTGTAGTGATTTGTGTACGATTTTGGAGCATTACAACCATAGATGTGAGGATAGTTTTGTTCGGGCGACTGTTGTGTAAAGGCGGTGTTTTATGTGTGTATTAAGGAGATATAATACATTAATGCAATCTGTAAAAATGTGAGCTGGTTCGTTAGGGTATTGAGTGGTGATTATCTTAAGGGTTTTGTGTATAGCCATCATTTCGGTTCTTAGAATATTTTGGAGTCCATGTAGTCTTTTGCCTAATTTTATTTGTTTGGTTGAATTGTATATCTCATAACCGGTTTTTTCTTGGTGCCAATGTCCCGGGCTTACTTCGGTTGGTTCTTTAAAGGAACCGTCACTATAGTAGCTAAAGTTGGGGTCAAATTTAAGGTCGGTAATAATTTGGTAGTGGGGGAGTGGGAGGCTCAATTCGGTAATTGTTAGTGCAGAGATGTTTGTGTGGGGGGTTTTAGACCATTTTTTGTTACGGTTTACACGGATTGGAATAGGTGTGGGAGGGACAATTGCGGTGTATACCTTGTTAATGTTTAGATTTTTTGCTATCAAGGTGAGATGAGTGAGGTTTTCTAGAGTACCTATCTCTCGAGTTTGGTGATGTATACATAGGATACGTAGGGTTGTTGGTTCAAGGCGGGGTGTTTGTATCTGCGGTGGTATAGTGGGTTCTTTATAAATTATAGAGTCCGCTTCAAATAGTACTATGATGTGAGAGTCGGGGAATGGGCCTAAGTGTGGGTTACAGTTGTGATACCAATGAGTGTCGGGGGTAATAATAATGGTGATGTTGTGGTTGGGATCATTGTTTGCCGCTAGTCGTGCCCAATGTGTTGCTTGTTGTGTTTCTTCCTCGTTGTGAGGGTGTGCAAGGCCTATTCCAGTCCACTTGTAACCAAAAGTTTTTCCAAGAGAACCAAAAATCTTATCATGTTCAAATGGAGAGTAGAATTTTGAGATTTTTGTGGAGCATGTAATGGGGGATGAGGAGTATGAATGTGTGATATTCAGAGATGTAATGAGATAGTCTAAGATTGGATCGGGTAGCATGTGGTGCGCATTTTTAAGGGGGTCATTTTTGGGAATTTGGTATTTATATCTTTGGTATAGCCAAACAATTTCGGTTTTGAATGTTTGGGGTATTGGTTCAATGTTAATGGGGGTTTGTAGTGCGTTGTGATATTGGTTCCACAGCCATTGTAGTCTAGGAAGTGGTATGGTTGTTAGATGTCTACCATTACCTTCGTATATGTGGGCATTATCTTGTTGTATTTTGATTGTATTTGTTTGTGCGAGGATGTCAGTTTTGGGGTTGCATTCGGTTGTAAAGATGTTAAGGAGGGGGATAATAAGAGCGACGCTATTTTGTGAGCCTAGAGCAGTGAGCGGTGAGCAGAGAGCAGAAAAAATATACTCATTTTAGGAAAAATGATTATTTTATTATAATTTTATTATAAAATTTCCATTTCTATTTATATTTAGTAAATAAATAGCCCTATTACCGTGTAAGTTTTACATAATAAAAAATAATATACGTCCATTAAAATAGGTTTAGGGTCAAAAAACTTGAATTACATTAATCATTATACATAATCAGTAATAGATGAACATAATTGCCAAAAAACAAAATAGGAATTTGTACAATCAAGACATTACACCACTGAAGAGATAAAACTTTGTAGTGGCCCTTTTAGTCTCACTACATTTTTACTGCTCATTGAATATTGATTGCAGTACAAGGATGCCAAACGACATAAGAAACCTTAAGGAATAGGATGCCTAAGTAGACCACTCTCAAGAATATGCTTGATCTCGTTAAAGCTGAGACTTGGAGCATGTATAAACACATTAGTTTCGGAGTCTAATCCACATATCACAATAAAAATGTAATACAAGTGTTTACAATTTGTCCACTGACCTCGCTTACCTAGAGATTTCCTCATCATCTCTTGGAAAAATGGACATGAACAAGTGGGAAACTGTCCAACAGTGATAGAGTATTGTTCAATTTTTGGAGGAGTTCCGGAATCAAACGTAACAACGCAGCCAAGAGCTGGAATAGGTATCATGGTCAACCGGCGAAGACGGCCTGTGACCAATAGGGCTGATGCACAAACATTGGCTTGTTTCGATGATGGTGCTTTTGCATTCCTACGAATGTTTTTTCCAAATCTCCGCTTGGGATGATCATCAGGAAATTCCGGAGAAATATATCCGGACAAATCGACTGGAATTTGCTGACCTTCAAATAATCTCCGTGGCGATATTGCAGCACGAGGCTGAAGATGAAATCCTGCATTCTCCAAAGCAAGAATCTCAGAGATGGTTAGATTAGTGCCCATCTTCACTGGCCAAGTCTCTGGCACAGCTGGTCTTGACACCACCCACTTGCGCTTTGTACCCTTCACGCATCTTTCAATATCATCGTTGCAGAAGAAGAACTGCATACGCTCCATCCGGTTCCTCTGGTAATTGTCCATCATTCCAGTGTATGTTGGAGCCGCCGTGTTCTTACCATCTTGGACAATCTTCGCAACACACTTTTTCTTCGTAATTGCCTGTTGGGCAAAACATGCTTTCGCTGAGGTCTTAGGTAATCTTGCAATGTGCCACTCAGTCACATCGCATGCAGTTTCTTGGACAGAAGTCACATGCACTTTCGAAGGTGCAACAATAGTTGTCTCTACATCTTCACGTGCATTTTGTTGATCTTCATTTGTCTCTTCTTGAACTCCAGCTCTTGGTGATGCATCCTCTCCGGAAGTTGATGATCCGCGCCTAGTTTGAACACGAGGCCGAGAGAAGTTGACCTTGTCGGGTCTGTGGGAGTCGCCGTCGCAACCGGGAGGAAGATCTAACTTCCGTTTTAAAGAACCAAATACCTCCTCACCTTCAAGATGTGGTTCTCGAGTACAAATATAGGAAGCTCCAGGTAGTTTGGCCATTGCAGCATGGAGTGCTTTAGGATTACCTGATTGTTGAGTTGTACGCTGAGCCACTCGTAAGAGGAGTTCCTCCTTGTTAGGACCGGTGCCTGGTCGATCACCATTCAAATATTGGAAGTAGGCGACCACTTGCATGAAGGCTCGAACATAATCATCCACAGTTGCAACATAGAGATCATTGCCACGATTCCCAGACTGTTGTAACCACTTGTTATGTACGGTCTCCGCAAGATTGCAAGAAGGCATTTCAGCCAACTCAGGTTCGGAGAGAGGCTGTCAAAAATCAAGCATAATACAAAATATTAGAGTAAAACAAAATAATGGATTTAGAACCATCGATTAAAATTTGACAAATTCAACATTGACGTGGATATCATAAAGAGGATGGGTCAAAATATACCATTTGCATGAACCCGCCCCATTGGCGGTAGCGAAAATGCCAAAAGGCTAACCAAAGATCTAGATGGACGATCTCCTCATTTGTTGTTGCTCCAGAAGACAACCACCAAGATCGGATGGCATGGTATCTAGCCTCCGCCTCGTCAATGGTTTTTGCATCCTTGTATTGCTTGCACATTTGGCGATGTTGTGCTTGGAGATCCGGCCGAATACTTGCTTTTGTGTGTTTCTCCAAAGATTGGGTCCAATGGAAGAGACATGTCCTCTCTTGATTCTCCATAGGCACCGATGCATCTCCAGTACCGTAGATGATGCGAATAGCATTCCAATTTGCTTGTGCACTATCCGCCATAAATCCTTTAAATTTTGGGTTTGAAATGCCATGCCTGGCCATGATGATGTTGAGATTCTTCCAAAATAATATTTGGGCAGTAGCATCTTCTGACTGCATATCACAGACGGCAATAGTCATGACTCGACAGTATTGAGCGTCATAAACATGGCAAGCCATGGTAGTCCATCCTTTGACACGCTTGACGTGGTCATACATGATCCATGCGTTCTCCAAGTCCCCTCCAGACTGCATCCGCTTTACAAGATCTACTCCACTTCCGGGGCCAACTTCAGACATTTTGAAAACGAAGACTTTATCGGAGTCCGATCCTTGGCCAGGAAACTTGTTTTCTTGAACAAACGCCCACTTGCTAGATCCGCGAAGCTTAGTAATACTATCCATAACTCCAAATCGACGCAAGTACCGAAAGGTGGTGACCTTGTTGCGAATGCTTGGCGAAGTCATGTGCTTGCAAGTATTAAGCACGGGTATAAGTTCCTTGAATGTGAGAGTAGTTTGAGGTGCATCGTCAGAGTGAAGCAATAACTCTCCGACTAAATCCTTGCTTGCCTCCATTATAATGGCAGAATTGGTGGCTGAAGGTGTCCTCTCTACTTGCTCTCCTAGAATACTATCTGCCCTATCTGCAAATTCCCTATCAACTCCAATCTTCACAGGATGTGCATGTGAACCAAGGTGGATACAAGCACGAGTCATATGATCTTTAGTAAGAACATAATAGATTTTTGCAGGACAGATGGCTAAGCAAGAGGGAGGAACTTTACATACCTTACAGACGACAGACGAACCTTTGGGATGCTCAGATCCTACGTCAAAGGTGATAGAGCTGAACCCATCCCATTCAACTTCATTTGCCGCTGAGGTTCGGTGAACTCGTGTCACATAATCACAGTTGACATTAAAACATTTGAGATGCCCCAAACAGGATGATGATCTGAATGTCAGCCCCATGTCGTTCTTAATATTGGATGTGATGGTTCGTGTCCACGCATGTCCGTCGTGTCGTTTGTCCATCCCACGGAGGAGTCGAGCTTGAGAGTGCGTTGTTGAGGCGCCAATAGGGGGAAGTTCAAACACAATGTCTCCATCAAAAGTGGGTGGCAAGAATTCGACCTTCTCTACTCTGATACGGTTGTAATCAATCTTGGTAACTACAGACTTCGACCCTTTCCTAGCTGATAACGTTTTAAGACAATCAACGACACTCAACGAATTTGAGGCACGTTGAGGAAGTGGAGGTTTGCCAATAGAACCCCGAAATGATTGAGAGGGTTGAGAGAGTGGAGAAGAGACAGGTTGGTCAACAGGACGAGGATGAGGAGGTACAGGAGCTGGAGAGTCATCATCGGAGTCATCACTAAGAAGATGGATAGGTTCAAGCCCAGGCTCTATCTTTACTGACCGGACAAGAGGTGTGTTGTGCGTGGAAGTAGATGACTGCCTTGGCGTGAGAAATTCAGCAGACCCATTAAGGAGAGAGTCAGAGAGACCATACAGTCTAAACCTCCCTGGCGTAAGGCGCCAGAACTTTACACCATCATTCATATAGGACAGTTGACCGATAGTATGTGTGAGCTCACCGGAGGCATTGTCAAAAATCTCTTGATCGATGTGAATGGTCTCCTCCTGTAACTGAAACCTAAGACTCAATCGAGAAGCTGTAACAATACAAAACCCTTCATCTCCAATAGGAAATGAGACAGGGATTCCGTGCCCATTCGCATGAATGAAGGCCATCATCAGAAGAAGAATTGTGCAATCTAGTACTTGACAAAGAAGAGGCAAATTATGGTGCTTGAAAACCAGTTGGAGTCATTATATATGCCAAGCAGGGTACATTCAAGTCAACGCTGTAAAAGGTGGAGTAAATTGAACATAATTATTCATTGTAATAAAAATGCATTTAACAAAAGCAAACAGCGGTGCAAATAAATATATATAGCATATGGAAGACGGCGGAATTCAAGAATAACAAAAAAAATTGTATCTTATTGAAGGAGACAACAGAATGCCAAGATAAGTAAAATGTTATTGATCAAAAGAATAAAGAGATCTTTAGCATAGGATAAATATTGCCCCTATTGGGCAGCAAATAACACATTACATTGTGATACTCGGACAATGCTCGGCGAAGTAGTTTTTGAAATATACATGAATCACTGGCTCAAGCATTTAATAGACTAGAATCACAACTATACGATCCAATAAAATTAGTAAGAACCAGACAAGCAAAAAGTGGCATGACAATGCATGTAATTAAGTAATGACTAAAGGTCACCAAAATAATGGAGATGGTAGGTGATACGATAATTTTTGAACTATCGAATTATAGTTGTTCAAAAAGTCGAGGAATGGCAATCCTCTCTGTTACATAAAATTCTGTAAATAAGTCGTCCACCTGAAAATAAGGTGGGCGATCAATAATAATAGAATGGGAGGGTGAATGTAATTTGTTTTGGATTTGAAATAGAGCCAAGGAAGGAGGGGCAAAGATAAAGCAAATGAGGGATTTAGGCGCATTACACATGGGTACTTGACTGCGGATTTAGCCACAAAGCAAGAGAGCTTGACTCCACATTACATCTCATGTCGGCACAATTCATGTGAGTAGATGCGGCGTGATTAACTTACCTCAATGTAAATTTTTCGACTAAATCTTACCCTCTCGATTATTTGGATTCAAGATAGGTATCCCCAGATTTGTGCTTGACAAACACTATCGACTAGACTCAACATAGCCATCCTTTCTTCCTTCAACTTGCAGGAATACTCAAAGGTGAGAGTTTTGATGTCATTTGAGAGTTGCAGATCCAGATGCGAGAGGAGAGAGAGGAGTTGTTATGTTTGGCAACTGCACAGAAGAAGAAACGTAGGAGGCGTGGTTTACGCTTCTCTAGTACGAAGCAACTAAAGAGGTATAGGATGAGCAAGAGAGTTGCTCCGAGGGTAGACAGTGATGTGGGGGACACTGCACGCGTGCTATCATTTGACACTGAGAATTGCAGAATCAAGGGCAGTTTAAAAACTGTTATCGAAGTGCAAGGAAGCCTGCCATCAGACCTTGTGCGGAGTGGTGGTGCTCGGAGCGGTAATCCTGGAAGCGGTGACTCGGAGGGGCGGAGGCAAGGGATGAGTCGAGGAGCCGAGGTGGAGGCAAACGAGATGGAAGAAGAGCAACCACTTTTAGAGTTAGGTACAAGTGAAGCGCCTTCAAGTCAATCTGAGGAGCATGATGATTTATTGAACAGTCAAAGCAGTGAAGAACCAAAGAAGAGAAAGGTAAGATTTGACTTGCTTTGCTTGGAACTTTTTGGACTTTTCATGTGTGTTTGAGAAAGTGAGTTTAAGATGCAAGTCTTCTCAGGTCAAATATTATTGATTAGGAATGCTCATGGAATGGTGGCAAGGAATTGGAAGATATTGAGCTCGGTAGGCTTCGGGGCCGAAGCTTCATTTGGGCAACCATTAGGCCTTGTCTAAACATATTCTTTTTAGGGAAATTGACCAATATACTCTTTGAAAGTCAAAAATTTCTATCATCATGAAAGTATTTGATTGTAAATTACTTCCACTATCATTCATCCAACTCATCTCAACCAGACTAATCAAATATTTACCAACTTTGGCTTTCTGTTGGATGAAAAACTTCATTTAGTATACATTAGTATTAGAGAACAAATAAGAGTATAATACCCTCAACATGTGGGTTACATTTTGATCAGGTATTGATGCCATTATCAACAACTTCAAATACATTTGGTCCTTTAGAAGGTAGAATAGTCACTGAGCTTCAGTGATTAGACTTCATACCACTATTTTTGACACAATTTGTCAAATGTCGAACCCATTTGTCAAAAGAGAGGGACAAACTGTTTGTCAGAAATTGAATGTCCGTGGGGCTAAATTATCATAATGAAGAATAATAGTTAATAAAAAATCAAGTCAAAATCATTCAATTATGTCTGTTCTATATATTACAATTTCGATGAGAGACTTTAAAAAACAAGCAGTTCAGAAACAATAATGTATCTTCTTCCATCAATACATGTCTCCAAGTGTACATTTTCAGTGTACATTTCCAGAGATCAGATTCTAGACAAGGTCTAAGGAGTCCTGAGGAAAGCAAGTGTGTCACACAAGTTACACAAGATATATGGTATGGGAGGAGTCAGGACTGTGTACTGTATATGGTCGGTGAACGTGTGACGCTTGTCTCATGCATTTGTCCTCAAGTTCTTGTTTTTTACCGCTAACACTCAAAAAGAATTTTCAGAAACATCGCACTGGGAGCCAGCTTCTTCTGTCCTTGATATTCCACAGCTGTAATCTCACGTCGTCGTAATCCTCGATTCGCACTCCAAGATGGGATTTTAGCCTTGTGTACAATGAGAGACATCAAGTACCTATTACCACTAATACATGTCTCTCATGTGTTGAATAAAGTATTTTGTAGATTTGAAGTCTAAAATGTCTCTGTTGTCTAGATATCTTCGCAACGATGTTCCTGTGAAGTGTAGATGATGACTATTCTGTGCACGATATTCCTGTGCATGTACCTTCACCTGCTCTAGATCTGGAGATCACAGATCCCAACTCTGACGGAGTGCCGGCAGAAACGGATTCGCCGGTTCAGTCTTGCAGGATTCGTCACAGAAGTTTGCAGGATTCGTCACAGTCTTGGTGAGAAGTTTGCTGGATTTGTTGCTGGATTCGTCGCGTATGTGGTGATTGTCGTGTGTGTGCTGGATTCGTCGAAGTTGAAACTTGTGGTTGTTGGCGTACTCTGGTTGTGTCCTGGTGCGAACGCTAGATCGATTATGGGTCTCGTTAGGTCTCGAAGGTTTCCGTTAGGTCTTGTTAGGTCTCGAAGTGCGACGTTAGGTTCCAACAGCTTATTAGGTTCCAACAGCATATTTGTGAGCTGCTCCGAGGATGATTGAGCTTCGAGAGGAGGAGGCTTCGGCGCCGAAGCCTTCTCGATGCGCAGAACGCAGTATCTCCGCCGACTTCCTGGCGACAAGACCTCGACCTCTCAGCGCCGAATTTTAGGCACCACGGAACAGATTCCATCGTGACAGCCAGTGGCCAGACACGCAGCGGGACTCTTCGCCGCGGAACACAGTGCCGGGACTGGCATCGAGACTCGCACCTGGACCTGCAGCGAGACTTGCACCTGGAAACTTCGCAGCCAGTGCCGGAATTGCAGGAGGACACTCAGGGAAACTTCGCAGCGGGACACCCAGGGCCGGGACTAGCACAATCTCACCAACAGTGTCGACTTCTTCCGTGTAGGTCGTTCAGTTTGATAATTGTGTTGTGGGGGACTTTGGCTGGTGATAGGAAGTTGACAGAAGAACGATGGAGGCCCCTCTCGGAGAGAATTCGGCACCGAACCCTCCTGTTGTTACGAATGTAAGTCTTCCAGTTGATTACGGTTCTTTCAGTTGATAACTGTATTTGCGCTTGGTGCGCTCGATGCAAAATGTTTTGAAAACCTTACGGTTCTCTTGTTGGTCACAGGAGGGAGCCGAGATGACACAGGATGTAGAGCTGCTGGAGCCTTCGGCCCCGAACCCTTGCATGGCGACTGAGGTAAGCCTTAACCCCGAAATTCGAAATCGACCAGAATGTTGTCAATCTGACTCTGGTCAGGCTCTCAGTTACTAAATTAAGATCTTATGAAGTTACAATTTTGGAAGATTGTAGAGTTTTCCGAGACCTTTAAAATGACACCATTTATGCTTGAAAATTCCTCATACTTTAGGAGATATTCACGGTCAAAGGTCGAGATCTTCAAAGGTAGCAGGTCGAGCAGCATCAACGCGTCGATGGTCTGTGCATGCATATTCTTCACGTCAATGAAGCCCATGTAGGTCTTGATCTCGAAGTACTCCCATATGTCCTTGTTAACCCCTAAAGTCGAAATCGACTTCTGGAAGGTTGTAGAGTTTTCCCATACCTTTAAAATGACACCATTCATGCTTCAAAATTCCTCATACTTTAGGAGATAATCACGGTCAAAGTTTGAAAACACTGTTAGGGCATGCTGAAATCTGTCCAAAACTGCAGTGTATGCTCATTTGTTCTCAAAATCTGCCCAAAATCAGATAGATCGCAGTAACTTCAAAAATTCACCAAAAATTGAGATTTTACATTTTTTCGAATTTTGTTTTTCGTTCATGTAAAAGGGGTAGTAAAGCATGATCTCACCGTTTGGATTTTCAATTCAATACTCTTTTTCATGCCTGTATTGTTGAAATTAAGCTTTTGTATTTGTATATCAGCATACCTCTATGTGAAAAATTAAGCATTTCTTAAGGTTTTATAGGTCCTGAGATGGTAAAAATCATATGGACATATACTCACATAGGAACAAGAATTTGAAGAGCCTCATGTCAAATTTCCTATCAAAAATTGTTTTTTGGCCCCCAATACATTAGTTTTCCATTCTACAACAAGGAAAAAATGGTTTGTTTCAACTTTGATCATTTCGATCTCACAAATGGTGAGAAATTTGAATCTAAGATTTGGTATGCATGTACATGTATAAGTTAGGTACTAGATCTTACGGTTACATACTCGAAAATTTGTCAAAAGATAAAGATTTTCACCTTGCATTGAAAGAGGGCAGTTTTGAGGGTTTTTGGCAGTTTAGAGGCCTTTCGACTTTAGGGGTTAATATTCTGCCTGAATTGTGCACATTGTCTATACTATGATATGTTTATATGGACGTAAGTGTTGTGCTCCTGTTCGATTTGAAATAATGTCAATTTAATTGGACTTTTCATGGAAATTATCCTGTGCTCATATTTCATGCCCCATGTTTAATGTGCCGCATGTGTTAACCCTGACTATTTTGAATGTATTGAGACCACTCTACTTTCATGATATGTGTGTTACCTTGATTTGTTTTTTTGAAAGCTTTGGCATTATCTAGTATTGCTATGATTTAGTGAATTCTTTAATATTTGGATACAGGTCTCTGATTCGGTGGATTCAGTTGCCGACTCCGACGACTGCACAACGGTGAAGTGTCCACCAGATTGCCACGATGCTAAAGAAGGGGAGCGATTGCGGCGCAAGTTGGAGAAGCGAGACTATCACTCCGTTTTAAATAGCATGCGATCTTTGGATTCAGGGTTACGAATCCCATTATGCAGGCTCTTACCTTTGCCACGAGTTAGACCAGTTCAAGAGGTGGATGTCCGACGCTTGGAGATTCTTTTTGAAGATTGTGATGGATATGATGATGCAGATCGTGCTCTATACGTGTCCATCTACAATGATAAGGAGACCACTACTGACGTTGGAGACGAGCATCGGATTTCTTGGGGTCATCATTGGCATGATGCAAATGACCGGTTTGACGCCCAGCTTGAGTCTTCACCTTTATACGCTCATCTGAGAGGTAAGATGTTCTATGTTTGGGATGGCAATCACAGATTCTCCGCTTGGTGGCGCAAAATCAACAACGATCATTCTGAGGAGGCTCGCTGGCATTTCTCAGTCATCTGCATCGTCTTGGACCCCCGAGGCCGCATTGGACCTCTTCTGAATGCAATGAATGACGTTAACTGGTATGTCTTTGAAATTTCTATTTATTCAAATTCCATTTTTTCATTTATTTTCTTTAACCACTCTCAAATTAGGTCCACTCAAAATGATCATGTCAAGACCAGTCTCCCTGCTCGATTGACACGGATGCGATATTTTGGAGCACTTTCATTGGAGGACTTTCGTGACTTGCTGACTCCCACTGAGTACAAAACTTGTGGAAAAATAAAAAAGAGTAGGCCGACGTGGTTCCCTCTCACGGTTGATGTCTTCATCTCCTTTTTGTATCGGGTGCGTTTTCTTTTATCACATTTGAGATTTCAAGATTATTTCACTCAATATTTAATAAATACTCAGTTGCTGATAATAGAAACTTATCCCCAGGCGGACATATCCCGTGCTTCTGATGAGGCTGTCCGTGAGTACAATGATCGTACTCAGGAGAAGGATAGGACTGCGGAGGCCGTGTGGGGGGTCATGCAGGCTGCTTCAGAAAAAGCCATTAAAGTCATTAAGCAGAGGGACTTTCTAAAGTACTTGACTGTGGCGAATCCTAGAAATGGGGAGGATTTCTTCAATCAGGTTAGAGCATTTCATCTCTATTTCTTCTTTCATGTCATTTACATATACTGTCTTTCATGACTTTTCATATTTTATTTATTCTCATATATCATAAATATTTTTTATGGGCAACAGATCAATTTGCACTATAGTACAAATTCCAAGCCGGAGATGACGATTGAGAAGCTTCAAAAGATTGCAACATCTGTGGTGGAGCCAGAATTCAAAGCCAAATGGCTTCGGTGGTGGAATTCAGGCACTATGCGGCGAGCCGCCTACCGCTTCCTTCCTACCAATTTTAAGGAGGCAGACCTTGATACTTGGCTCAACAAAGCCACATTTTGGGCTCAGGTAATGTGATTTCCTTGCATTCATTCTTCTTCTTCTGTAACTTCATTTATTTCCACTCCTTGATTATATATCTTCTTTGCAGATCGAAGACCGTGTTGTCAAGCAGTTCAATGAGATTTCTGGTGATGAATTGGGTAATATTGATTGGAGTGCATCTGGAGGCATCAAAAAGCCCTCAGATTTTGTGGAGTCTTGGAGAATTTTACTTTGGGACAAAGCGTTCCAAACTTTTCTCCACCCAAATGCTACCCCTCCTTTTATGAAGGGATCCATATTTGATGATCATCCTGGAGCTCAATTGGCAGAGAGACGGGTGTTATATCGGTAATATATGAACCTTATATATTTATAATTGTCTCCTTTTACTACATTGAATTTTTTGAGCTTACTAAATATTTTTCTTTTGGCAGATATATGATGCGGGAGCTCATTACTAAACATGCCATTCCATCTCAATCTCTCCCACCCTATGTTGAAGCTTGGATCAAGCTTTCCTCCGACCTTTGCATGTATACTCCAGTGCAACAAAAGAGGTACGCAACCAATCACCTCCAAGCTGGGTGTTGGTACCTTGATTGTTCACCAAACTATACTCCGGACGATGAGGTACACATTAGGAATAGCCTTGATGCTGCTTCTGTGTCTCCTATTGGAGCTACCGACGTTGTCGACCTTCTTGAGGAAGACTCCATTCAACCAATTCATGTTCGTGGCGACGGTTCTTCTCAGAAGAAGAAACCTTTGACCAAAGCCCAGAAGGAGGCGGTAGACAAGGTTGCGCAAGTGAAGGAGGTAGGAGATGCCACTACTGCTGCGGCCTCTAGTCTTCCTACATTCTCAGTATTACCTAGCAATATCACTGCCCCAACAAGTGACCAACATGGTATGTTACCACACTCTTCATCTCAGTTCCCTACCACTTCAAGTGTTGCACAAGCCACGGAGGAGCTCCTTGGGCAACGGAAAGTCCGCCAGCTGCCCTCTGCTTCAACCTCTGTTGCACAGATACATCCTTTGGAGGTGATGTTGGAAAATGCATCCCTTTTTGCGGTAATGGAGACTCTTGGTAGGCCAACAGGCCCTGATTAATTATGGGAGAAGCTTCATCAATTTATTACCCAGGTATTTTTTCATATTTATTACCTATTTTGGTTCTTTAGACTATTCATCAGATTATTCATCATTTCATCTCATTCCTTATTGTTTCATGCAGGTTGGTTCTGGTCGAACACGTCGTGTGTCTTCTCCACATTGTAAGAACACCGGTCTGGATCTCATCATCGCCGACATTCCAGAGAATCTGCCAGTGCCTGGCATTTCAATGCCGCCTTCGACAATTCCACAATGGAATTCACGACCTGAACGGTATGTAGAGTCCATTTTTGAGTTTGGTGATGCATATTTGCATGATGACGCCGCCATTCTTCTATTCCACTGCGATGATCGTGCACTCTGTTCCGAAGTTGAAGAAGTTGCGGAGCAGTATAGCTTCCACCTTTGTAAAGATTGGTGGGGAATTAATGATATTGCCTTGGCATCACCAAAGTTCCCCTCGACCACGGTACGATATATTTTCCAATTCCATTGTCTCTTTTGGAATTTTTTTTATCATTTTTGATTTTTAATGGATTGGGTCTATTGCAGTCGCATCGCTTTTGGATCCAGCTCTTTGTCCGTGATGAACCCATTCAATCACAGTTCTCTATCATAGAGAATCGCGAGCTTTCGGATGTGGGTCTCGAAGTTGAGCAGACTGACACTTTTTTCAATCTCACCACCGTCAAGAACCAGCTCATGCGAGGGAGTTTGCCCTGGCGTGGTGCACGGGAAAAAGATCCCCTTTTCATGCAAGTCTTGATTGAGTCCTTCACAAAACCTGGTGACATCGTGTTGGATTGGAAGGCCTCCACTGGTACCTTTCATGAACTCTTTATTTATTTTTGCAATTTGATTTATTGTTAACCATTATCATATGATTATTTATATGTTTTCTAATTCTTGCAGGTGCCTCTATTCGTGCCTGCCAAGCCACTGGTAGGCACATTGTTGCATTTGAAGATGATCTGGATATCTTCACTACAATCCTACAGCCTTTGGTTGCTAAGCCTTCTCCTCCTCCGGCGGTTGCCAGGAAGGCTGTCAGGAAGGCTAGCCAGCCTCTTTTAGAGGAGCGCCCATCAAAGAAGCCAAAACGCAATCGATTTGCCTGTGCGTAAGTTTTTTTTTATTTATCCATTCTAAAATATTTGTAATCCATATACTCTACTTGTTAGCGGATCACTAACTGTATGTTATGCAGAGCTTTTCGTTCGAGCCTTCTAGAGGCTTTCACGCTTCCAAGCTATGCCGAGGATATGGCTATTGCATATGCACACACTCCTTCTCCTGCTCCTTCTCCTCCCCGCCGCGCATTCCATTCAAGTGTGGAACAATTTATGGATGTTGAGGCTTCGGAAGGGGATGTTAGTGAGGGATATAGTAGTTAGGAAGGGTCTTCACTTGTAGCCCGTGATTTTACTAGTATTTGTATTTTCAGTGTCATTGATTTGTGAGTCCGACATGCATATTTTTTATGTGCAATTTGGCTAACAATCATTACATGTGTTTCTAAATATTTATTTTATATATTATCTATTTTGTATATGGCCTACTACTATTCATAGTTTTATTTGTGGGCCATAAATAGTGACTAATGTATTAAATATAATGAAGTAAATAAATTGGTAGAATTTATGAGAATTTACCCTTAGTTAGTCAATTAGATGTGTGTATATGATTAGCAAAGATGTTTCACTCAAATTTGAATTTCTAGTTTAGCAAGGATTGTATTTATCAAAGTCATTTTGTATTAGTGGGTAACGGTGACTTATCTAGAGAAATGATATGGATGGAAGTTGTACTGGTTATCACTAACCAGTATTAAAGCTTGAGGTTTCTCATTGCAAAAAACATGTTTTTAAATAATTGAAAATAAAAATAAAATAAAAATATAGACAAAGAAAGAGAAGAAAATGAAAATGAAGATAAAATTTTAAACAAGAAAAAATAGAAGAAGAAAAAAAGGTAAAAACGTTATTATATATATATATATATAAATAAAGAAAAGAAGGAAATGAAGAAGAGAAAAAATGGAAAAGAAGAAGAAGAGAATAATCTTAAAAGAAAATGATAAGAAAATAATGGAAAGAGAAAAAGAAAAAGAAAAGAGAATGAAGAAAAAAAACAAAGAAGAAGAAAAAGAAGATGAATGGAGATGAAGAACAACAACAACAATATAAAAAAAAATCAAATAAAATCAAATCCTCCTACCGTTTTGTTTGCTCTTTTTTTCTCAAAATTTCAATACAACAGATATAATGTCAAAATGCCCCACTCACTTTAAACAAATCCCACGGTTATAGAACCTCTAATTACTAAAAAAATCCATCCAACCTCTGATAATCCACGGTAATAAATCCCTAATATCTAAATTTTTGGAACTTTCATCTCGTCGTCGCTTAAAATTCTCTGCTCACCGCTCACAGCTCACCGCTCTACGCTCACATAATAGCATTCCCCGGGATAATAATAAGGGGTGTGACAAATCTCCTATCTCGAGGTTGAGCTTGGGGGTGGTGTAATTGTATGATATTCGAGTGATAACTGTTTTGAGTTTTGAGGTGGTATTGAGTGAGGATTTCGGTGTTATGTAAGGAAGCGTTTGGGTTGTGCCAAGGGAAAAGATTTCTTTGCGGGAGCCATTTGGTGTAGGTGGTGTTATTGTGGGTGCAACGGCATAGGTATGACGTATATTGTTTGCTTATGTTGTTGGAGTCAATGTACTTTCTATGTTTGTGCGCGGTTATGTTATTTATTGGGTGCATGGAAGGATTTTTTAATATATGTGGTGGAGGGGCATATGGTCGTGATTGTGGCGGGTTTGGAGGGGTTAATGGGAGGTTGATGTTAGGGTGGATGTCATTGTGACCAATGATGTACGGTCTTTGAGTGTGTAAGGTGGGGCGTGAGTGGTGCAGGAGTTCGGGCATATAGGGAGGCATGGAGGTTGACAAAATAATTGTTTAGCAATATTTAGTGCACTTTTTATTAATTTGTGAGGGGTACCGTAGAATGTTTTGTAGCTCTTGTCGTCCATAAGGTGTGTTCCATTTGGTAGTGTAATTTGTTTTAGATCGGTAATGTTTGCGGAAAAAAGTTTTTGTAGGAGTTTGGCGGATAATTGTTGGTCAAGTCTAGGGAGGTTATGTATTTCATTTGCCCAATTTTGTTCAAGCGGCACGGGGCCTAGTAGGAAATCTTCTAGTGTGTTTTTTAGAAATGTCTGACCTTCTGATTTGAGTAGAAAAAGTGTGCGGGTAATGGGGGACCGAAGACAATCAGATTTTTTTGAGTCTTTGGAGGTTTTGTGCTCCTCCATAAATGGCAAGGATGTGTCGAAGAAGTCCACTGTAAATTAATCCTAGTCGTCCCTTGTCGTTAAGTGCATTTTGGAGTTGTTCTCCAATGCAACGTAGATAGGCATTTTTTAGGGAAAAGGCGTTAGGTCCAAATAGTTCTTGGGGGAGTTGTGTTATGACATTGGGCGGACAATTAGGGAGTCCGCTTACTTTCTTTAGTATGGCCATGATTATTTTATCGAGTTTGTTTATAGCAGGCATCGAATAAGGGACCGCATAGAAGCTATATGAGATACCCCGGCGTATGACGGTATCAATCATTTTTATTTTTTGTTGCAATGTAGCCGGACATAGTGTAAGTTCATTGCATTGTTTAAAAAGTATTGTAGTAGTAGCGTGAATTTGAATTTTCCATTTTAACGATGGGACAAGGTTTATTCCAAGGTACATGTAGGGTTGGTTTTGGTTGAGAACCGGAATTGGTTGGTTACGATAGTGGATATTGGAGGCTTGGATAAGGGCTTTGAAGGCGGTCGGATTTATTTTGGATTTGTTTGGACATCCAGTTACGGCACATTTTTGAACTCCAAGTTCCATCCCAGTCCATAGACAATATTTGTCTATTTTGTCTAATTGAGTTTGGAGTGATTTGAGGCGTCCGGAGATGGTCGCTAGGTCGTCGGCATATGCGGCCGAGTTTATGGTGACTTTTGAAGTGCCAAAGGTGTAGCCATTATTACCTCTTTGAAGCCATCTTAGTAGAGGTTCTAGAAAAATAATGAAGAGGTATGGGCTGAGTGTATTGCCTTGGATGGTGCCGCGTTGGATGGGGATAGGGCGTGTTTTACCAAAAAATTCTCCAACGTATGTAGTGGTAGATTGGGAGTATATATTTCCAACCAATAAATATAAATATGAAGAAATAAATATGAAGAAAAGTGAATGCAGAAAGGTTGGAAAGGAAAGGATAAACCTAGTTTGTAGATTTTAAGATGTAGTGGCTCTAAAAGGCTAAATTTTCATACTTCAATTTTGAAAATCAACATTATAATAGAGAAATATAAGACAAAGTAGTAGGACGTCCATAGGATGTCATTCACAAAGACCATATATGCATAATATACTTCATGGATCCACTTTTAAATTATGGAAGTACTTTTTAGTTAAGTGCTTGATGCGATAAGCAATATAATGCATACTAGTTGGTAAGCACTTCATATTATAGACATGATTGGCTTACATAAACCTCTAAAGGCACCAAACAATGTCATTCTTTTGACACTTTGAATGACTAAAACTACAAGGACATGTCCTTCCTTCATCCACTCTTGAATGTCAATAGAATGTGTTGAGTTGGATTTTGATTCAAGTTTAGATTGTGCTATAGAACTCTCAGCTCAATCCAAGATGTTCTAAAATTTGGCAAACATTCTAGAGTATGGGGGTTTGAATTTATGATCTTTCCCCTTTGAAAGGGATTGGTCTTTTCTAGACAATACAATAACATTCCTTTATGTATATTAAAACAATTTCCATGAAATTGTTTTGTATGAAAATGATGGTCTTAAGCCAATTCTTACAATATCCTAGGTGAAAGTAATCGAAAGTGTTAGCAACCAAATGTTATGACACATTGTTCACCAAAAAAAAATAATGATGTTCTAATATAATTGACACAATGAATCCAAATTTCATCCACATCATCTATAACATGTCTACTACAAGTTTGTATGGTTAGAATTTTCATATCTAAAATCTCTTACCACCTACAATACTTCAAAAGCTTTGTAAGTGATTACAAATTTTGGGTCTTTAGGGATCAAAACCTTGTATTCTTGAGCGATTGCTGGTGAATTTGGTGAGTTATGGTATTTAGCATTAAAATCATATTTAGTGTGAGTATAGTGCATTTGTATTGTCACTTTATTGCAACTAGCAATTGGTGATACTACATTCATTGTGAATTATTATAGGGTGTATTCACACTTTGCTCTGATTCCAAAATTGGAAAGGGTTTTGTTAATAGTGTGTCTCATACTAAATATGTTTGAATATCTACATGGAGCAAAGATGGCGTCATTGATAAAAGCAACATTGTGCACCATAAGGTCATATTTGTTATACAATTTGGTGGTTTCCACATTGCCTATTGTATTTTATGTCTATAACCAATGTATTGTGCAATTGTTTCTACCTAAATCATACACATAACATGCCTAATTGGGTCACCACAACATATCGTGTTTAGAATACTAATAAAATGATATGAGTCTTTTAAAAAACAATTGAGTATCACTTAGAATATGCATCTTAGAAGTTCAATACAAAAGTATTGATGGTATTGGAAAGCACCAATATTATGTAAATATCCTTAAAGATTAGCAGTGACAATTGAAAGCCTCATTGTCTGCTATAAACACACAATATTTATCTTTAAAAAACTACCAAAGCCATTACAGATGTTGAGAGCCTTCAATATTTATGTAATCTTACCATATGAAGACAAATAAACACCATTATTGACACTATTGGTTGATAAAATGTAAAGTATTAAACAATTATGCTTATAATATTGCTTGTTGTACATTTTCTTCTTCATCAAATTTTTAAGTTACTGAAAATAATCAATTTGAGGATTTAGTTTGCTTTCATATTTAACATACATTCACACAAATTGCCCTCAAAATCTTTCTCATTGTACAATTCTTTGTTTGCAATATTTCATTCCGTTTTTTTT
This sequence comes from Bryoerythrophyllum caledonicum, assembly GCA_963971425.1. Lineage (NCBI taxonomy): Eukaryota > Viridiplantae > Streptophyta > Bryopsida > Pottiales > Pottiaceae > Bryoerythrophyllum > Bryoerythrophyllum caledonicum. The sequence goes on along the minus strand of OZ020520.1, from coordinate 23,028,688 downwards.
TAAATTAGTAAAAATAGTTGTCATAGTTCGTAATATCTCTTTACTACTACCAATTATAATAACATTTGCCTTGTCTAATAATAATTCTGAATAAAATTGTAGGGGAATCAAAAGTTTAATTAAGAGAATTTGATATACATTTGTAGATTAACATTGGTTGTAATTTCTTTTCCATATGGGAGCAATATCATCAATTTTCTTGGAGATTTTATTAGGTATGTTACATTCATAACATCCACTAAATTAGTGATTTGTATATCATGTTTAATGATTATTTATTACTAAAACTTTCCCATAATGCATGAAGGTAGGCTTTTTTGGTAAGCGTTTGATTGGAGGATTGTAAATGTAGCCATGCATGTTTTATTTTAACTAAAAATACTCCATAATGAAAAAGTTGAATTAATTCCAATATTCTTTCTTATATGTTCATTCGTACAAATCTACAATATCAAAATGATATCCAATCATATCGTTGATATTATATCTAATTTAGGTTCTACATCAAAACTATATAAAGTCCTACAAGAACATATTCAATTATTATCACATATTTACTTTATAGCAAAAGCCTTAAGAGAACAAGGTTAAATATCAAATTATTTTTTATATACTCCGCAAATTTTTATCATTTTATGCTTTTTAATATTTATAGGCTTACGTTTACTCATGTTGACCCCTTTTGAAAGGAGCTCCAAAAGCAGCATGAGAAAAAGTACCATAGCAATGCACAAAAATAATTTTCAATGGAGGGATCACAATACAGTTTGAGTAACTATCCAAAAAGTGTCAACTAACGTACTAAGTCTTTAATAAGTGGATTGTACTAAGTCATTAATATGTGTGTTGAGATATGCAATGGAAATGATAAGAAAGATGAATCCCGCTCTCCGAAAGGAGACTCGTGTGACTATAATATCGTTCATTGAGTATAATATAATATCCTCCATTGAAGACGTAGAAGGATTCAATCCCACACCTTCAAAATGGTGTTTGTAATGGTAGACTTTCCAACCATGTAAGTGGCAATTGATAACTTTTCATGTCCACATCCAATGGACTCCAAAAATTCATTAACTCTTTGAATTTGTTAATAAGGCCATCTAGTTTCCTATTTTTTGTTGTTGTTCAATACTTACGTTGGAGTTGTTGCTCAGGGATTGGCATCCCACCGGAGCTCGCACATGAAAATGCCATCCTTAAGCTTTTTGTTTATGGTTCCAAAGTGACCAATCAACGGCGAAAGGTCACGCCATCGACCAACAAATACATCGCAAATTTTGATGAGTTGACGCACACTACCGTCATAAAGCAAACGCGCATGCATCCAGATGGAGCTCCGATCCGGACTCCAACAGGAGATGGCGGGCCCCACCTGATGTGAAATTTTGTTTTCTGACATTTAAAGTTATACATTGGGAACACTAGGAAATGACTGTGCCCCCTTGGAAAAATTGGGGAACACATGAGAACGACGTGGGAACACATTGGGAATGGATAAGTTACATATATGATAAAATTTGTAAAGTTGAAGAAGGCTAAACAAATGGTTTGGTTCTTAACCAAACCAGTTTTCCACCTCAACCCGATATGAGTGTGAGACACCAAACCCGTAGGAGCCGGACTTGGTAGCTCACAGCACCAACGGTGTTCATGTGCATATGCTTATACTCAGGCTGGTTGTTCCAAGTAGAAAGAATGAACTCAGTGCTAGTAAAGATTTCCGCATCATGCCTTCCCGCCAGGCCCCTCAAGGCCACCTCATAATCAATCAGCTTCCTCAAATCCGACCTACTACTCTCCCACGTGAACTCCAAGATGACAAACCTCGCGGTGTCGTCACCGGACAAATCACGCTCTAGGAGCCAGCTCTGGAGTCGTACACAACCGCCTTACATGTCTCCGGATCGTGGGTGTACACCAAAATCACGCGGTAAGAGAGCTCACTCGTCACCAGCTGCACCCGATAAAAGATTACCACAAGGTCTCCAAACGGGAAGGATACTCAAAGGTTAGGCAGCTTCCTCCAAGCGTTTGTCAAAGGGTTGCATACAAAGACGCAAACCTCAGAACGCACGTAGACTTCCCGTTCAAAGCTGTCGTCCTCAACTGAAACGAAACACACCAACCCGGCGCCCGCCATCGCAAGCGTATGTGGCATCTCGGTTGTACGGCTTGCCTTGGACGAAGGGAGCAATGTACATGTTTGCTCCTAGGAAATTCAGGTTGATTGCATGCCACTCCGTAGATGATGCATCCAGGATCCTGCTGCGGAAATTCTCCACATTGCAGTCCCACCCCAAGAGTCCGAACAACTTGGGATTCGCCTCCGCAAACGCGCCTTTGAAGCTGGCGGAGTCTGACATAGGGGCCCATCGCGAGGAGCTCTTCCGCAACTCGATGATCCGTGGGATGGGCAGCCGCGCAAACACCAGTCACACCAAATCCTCCGTCAGCTTGCTCCACAGCTCCGGGTTCACTATCTCCGAATGATGCACACATGAGTGCGTGCACATCTCAGGATCAGGCCTCATCCCCTTCGACATCGACTCGCTTTCTTCTGGAACCTTCTTGAAACCCGTTTCCAGAGCGCCCAACATCTTCCGCACAGTGCTCACAAGATCCGACTACTCCTCGGAGGTCTCATCTGTTGTAATATTGTGCAACTCCCGGAAGCAGTCTTTTAGTTTCTACAGAACCTTGTTAACCCTCCATTTCACGCCTCCCTCTACCATCGCTGTGAATAATTTAGCTTCTTCTTCCTGCAGCTTCGCCTCCTCTCTCTCTCTCCCGCTACATTTCAGCCGCTCCCGCTCCCGCCGTTGTCCATGCCTGGAATTTCCGTAGCTGCCTGAGACCGTGTTCCCTCCTGAAGCTTGCGCCTCGACTATGTTTCCTCTTCGGTTCTTCCTCTCGGGCTCTTTGTGCTCTTCTCTGCTCGCGACTTCAATCTTCTCCCTTTATCGGCAATGTGTTGTCCGCTTCTGCTCATTGCTAGTCATTGCTGATTTTCCATGGTTTCATGTTAATACTATTCTTTCAACCCGTTGTTCCCAACAGATAATTAAAGTTTAGATAACTTAATCTAATTTGTAAAAGTAAAAGTGAAGGTCATGGTGAAAGCAAAAGTAAAAATAAATTCCTCCTTGGAAATATCTCTAAATTATCTCCCAGTTATGTCCCCAATTATCACATGGCATATCAATGATATCCGCTATCGCCTCTGTTATGAAGAGAGATACTACTAGTATATTGACCTGTTGGGCGCAACGGGTAACATAAGTTTAGATAACTTAACCAAATTTGCAAAATTAAAAGTAAAGATAAATTAAAAATAAAGTAAAATCTCATCCTCCTCTTTGCAAATTTCTCCTAGTTAAGCCTCCAATTATCACCTGGGTATCAATGATATCCGCTACTGCTCTTGTTACATACTAATATATCAACCCGTTGTCCCCAACATGTAGTGTAAGTTTAGACAAGGCAATAAATTGTAAAAGTCAAAATAAAAGTAAATGCTACATGTCGTTGCCTCCTACACCGGGTATCACCTAGGTATCCTTGGTTTCCATCATCGGATATGATCCTTTCCCTTTAACTTAGCTATTGCCACGTGTCAAAGAAGGCCAATATTAGGGTAGGTTGGATATTGCTTGGATATTGACCGAGTATTGGCCCCTCCTCTTTTATTATATGTAGTAGACTACGGGACCCTGTTGTCTCCAACGGACCAATGATAGTCCTCAGTAAAGTAAACATATGCCTATTATTTAGATACCCAAATTTCCTACGTATTTAAAGTAAAAGTGACCCGGATATCTCCATATGTCGCATTTTGGGATGCCTAGGTATCAGTCCGGTTATTGGCCTTGCTCATTAATAATATAGAGTAGACTAGTATACCGACCGTTGTCTATAACGGGTAGTGTAAGTTTAGATGACGGGTAGTGTAAGTTTAGATAACGTAAGTTTTAAAATTGTAAAATTTAATTTAATAAAAGTAAATGCCACATGTTGTCGTGTCCTATGGCGTGATACCTAGGTGATACTCGTAGGCCTTTTATTACACAAAAAGATATAGAGATAACAGGGACTACATAGAGAAGGTAACTTGGCTAGGAGAAGGTTGGGGAAAGTATTGGTCAATTCTTTAAACAGGGCCTAAGAGCATTAATTGCCATTACTATTCAGGCATTTCATTGGTGCAAAAAAAGTGGAACATAAAATTCCTCATGCTTCATATCTTTTTGTATTGAAATCTAGTCACCCTGCCATTCTCTTTTCTTTTCTCTTATAGAAGGACATTGTATTGAAATTGAGGGCATAGCATGAACCCCATTACTGTAGACATATTATGAGAGTCCATCACCTTTGAAGTGCAATGATATTGTGTATGTGGAGAAAGGCAAAACATTTTGACAAGATATTAAGGTGCAAATCCATGCAAAGGTAAACTTGTAGACAATTTATTTTGTAAAGTGAACCAAACATACAAGAGACTGTTAGTTTTTTAGTTTTTCATGTTCAATTATTTAGTGAGAGTTAACATTGCTTAGCATATAATGGAGCTCATCATGTGAAACCTCGTGTTGATTGTTATATGCAACTTGAATTTCATTTTTACAAGAATTTGGTATATGGCCATTCAATTCCTAATAAATGCCAAAAAACTTAAAATCTAGATTTATATGTTCTTATGAAATGAAATGATTCAACTTTAGTTTATTTCTACATGTAGTTCTATCTTAAAATAGATTGTTGTTTTGAATTGATCTATTTAAACAAGAAGCATTTAGTATGCAATTATCAAAATACAATTTAACAATAATTCATTGTATTTCATTATTAAAACATTCATTGAATTATAAAAAATGGATTGTGTTTGAATAAGTTGCACTCCAAGAATTTTCAAATAATTAAGATCAGATAAAATTATTCTCAATGTCATTGTTTACACACATGTGCCATTTTTTAATAGTACTTATCTGTATGAGACTTTAAACATGCATGTCAACCAACAATGTCGATTAAAAAATGATTTGCAAATACTTTTCAATTACTAAAAAATAATTATTTCAAATTTGATTGTTTTTTTAATTCCATGTTTTAATATCAAATTAGAATCTTTTATTTTTTTCTTCTTAGAGCATTTTTATAATGTTAGCTCTTATATATTGGATATTTATTTTTTAAGTATACAAATAATAGTTGTTTTGTTTTAATGGAAGTAAATCTTAAAACCATGATCCAGTCATTTTATTTGATAATAATGCAGAAGGACATTGGAAATCCAAACTATCCTACGCATTGGTTGAGTTTGTACAAAATTAATTCAAAATGGACAGTGTCCAATTTTTTTGGAAATTATCAAATATTTTTCTAAGGTGATACCCATGTAATGCCACGGTCATATCCTTGTAATATACAGGCAATACTTATGTAATACCTAGGTGATACCTATTGTGTCCCAACCACTATGTTAAAAAAATAAATTGATTCGTACTGGGGGTGTCCAAACCAAACCGATGCGTATGGTATTGCAATGTAATGTGGTATTTTCATTTACATTTGATATTCTTTTCCATTTTGAATTATGTTGGCCAACCACTTGTTTGAAAAATGTTCTAGGTTTGTCTATATAACCATAGAATCAAGTGTTGCTTTGTTTTACTCCTAACACTGTATTAGTGGCTGTAATTCCATATACAAATGTATTTAAGAAGACAAAAAATGTACTAAGAAAGCAAATATCGTTGACTCGACGAACAGAAAACGAAACAAACACCGACCGTTAAACGGAGACAGAAACTAAAAGAAACATGGAGGCGAGGGCGACCTCCCCGACCAATGGACGCCCATGGCCACTCGAAGATTTTCCCCCGTCCCACGACCGACCGTTGGATTCTCACCGCATCCACAGCACAAGTTCACCCCGACCGCAGGACGGGGCCGCGCTGACCAGCGGACGAAGCCCGCCAAGGGTTTAGTTCAAAGGAGTTTGTGCCTGGGAAGGTTTATTGACGGCCACGCCGATCTCACGCTTTGAGGCCACCATCGCTGCGCCGCTCAAGGTCTCCTCCAACCTCTGCCGATTCGTGCTTCTATGTATGTGAAGGAGAGGTTGAGAGGCGGCGAAGCGGCGCACAATTATGTGAGGGAGCAGGAGTCGAGCAGCGGCGGAGAAGAGACGAGGTTCGATGCGCAGGCGGCACGAGGTCGCGGAGGCGCCGTCGTTGTTAACGCGCGCGGTCGGATCGGTGATCAAACTCGTGCACGTCGCGGAGTTTGAATTCTGTTCGTGTTGTTCTTCGCGCTTGCGGTTCTGCTTTTCAAGGACCTGGTATGTTGTTCCTCGTTTCTTTTGGTTTGGTTTCTCTTTCGGCGTGTGTTCAGAGAGTACCTGGACGAGGTTTTAGGTTTACAATTGTCGCCGCCTGTGAAGTTGACCAGGCTGTTTTATTGGATTTAGAGGTTGCGAAAATTATGAAACCGTCAAAATATTCACATATACATATTTTTGTGACGTGACGCTTGTGTATGATCAGAATCCAGTTGTTTCGTGAGAGGGAGAGACAGCGAGGTAGCGAGTGATGGATCTGTCCGCAGCGTCGCGCGACATCTACGAGCTCGTGCAGGCGTTCGCGGAGCAGGGAGGGATGGCGCTCTCGCAGCTGAAGGAGCTCTGGAAGGCGCGGGGGTTCTCCTTCATCCACGAGGCTTGTCCCAAGGACACAACGCAGGCCTTCTTCATGCAATCGCTCTACTCCTCTGCGCTCGGGCATGTGAAGAGCGCGGACATGGCGTTCTCGTGGAGGCTAGGAGGATTATTTGTCCTTTATTCTCTCTATGAGACGCAGTATGTGGAGCCGTTTTATTTGATTTACCTCTCGTTGGAGGATCTGGAGACGCTCCGTGGCTTGGTGCGGGAGCTGCGGCAGATGGAGCACGGCGAGGGTTTGAAGGTCGTGCGGGTGATGCTGCGGAAAGAGGCGTTCCTGTTCGGGTGCGTGTCGGTGGACCAGAGGAGCATTGCGGACGCGTGTGAGAAGCTGGCGAACCAGGCGGCGGCGCGGCTGAAGCACGCGCGGTTTCGGTTGCTGGCCAATGTGCCGCTCCAGGAGCATGTTTACGGGAGCCTGAGGCAGGATTTGGCGCTGGACTCGGTGTTGGATCTGGTGCGGGAGCACGCGGCTGCGAAGAGGCAGGTGTTTACGGGGCTCGGGGTGATGGAGGGCGAGGCCGCCGGAGTGTCGGGGTTTGGTGATGAGGTGAAGCGAGTCGCGGACGAGTGGGACGTGCAGAAGAAGGATCTGCTCTCGATTAATGGACTTGAGATTCAGCCGATTAGGGTTCAGCCTGCGCAGCCGAAGCGGAGGCGGCGGAATGTTGAGACGCAGGAGCAAATCGATGCGAGGACTGAGGACGACCTTCTCGAGGAAGAGATTCTCGGACTCATTGATATGGAGTAACGAAGAGAACTTTGAGAGTCTCCAATTTTGGAATTGTTTCGACGATCAGAAGCCATTTTGCAAAGCTTTTTGCATCTTGCCTTCTCATTCGGCTTAACAAGGTATATTAGATCCTCTCCTATACATGTTTCACCAATTGAACTGTTTAAGTTGGGATGATTGCAGATGCCTTGCACTTGATTCTTTGTAACATGATCCGTATAAGTCATTTTGTGTATTATTCTGTGTTGAAATTATTGGGTGCATTATGTAACCATTCAGCCTCATTGCTCATCTTGCGCTGTTAGCAGTTGTCATTTCCTGTGGTTTCATTTCTTTACGGAGATATTTCAAGCAGAAGTAAATTCTGTGCTAGCAATTAATTTTCTCTGGTACCTTTTTGCACTGTATTATCCTATTCTGGAATTATCCTGTTGCACTGTACTATTTTTTTCTCATGTGTTTTGTGTTCTGCGCTGGAAGACATCGACAACGTCTTGCTTTCAAAGCAGCTGGATGGCGAGTGGAGCAAAGATATTGCAATGATTCAGTCGGACCAAAAATATTTCTGGCATGGATGGAGGATTGGGATTCCCGATAGGCGCATATTTTTGCAATACGGTAATAGCACCTGAAGGTACACATGGATTAAGTTTCTAGTCATTCCTATCGGTTATTGTTGGTGCCTCTCCCTCTCTCGCGATCCTATTTCATTTTACTCCTTGGTTCTGTTTTGCAGCGAAAGCTGAGATTTGGGATACGGAGGCATGCAGAATTTTGTGTATCAATAATGAGAATCTTTACCCTAAACCCCTATCATTTGATTTTGCGGTTGTTCATCTCTCGATGGGAAGATGTTAGTATATAAGTTTTAAACCTGACATGCTAGTCATCTGAAGTTCGCATCTCGAAACACGATTGTCGGCTTATCGTGTCTGGATGCGACACTTGGCATCACGGCCGTCCTAGCTCAGTTGGTAGAGCGCAAGGCTCTTAACCTTGTGGTCCAGGGTTCGAGCCCCTGGGGTGGCGCCACGTAGCACTTTGTGCTCATGCCGGAGTGGTTATCGGGCATGACTAGAAATCATGTGGGCTTTGCCCGCGCAGGTTCGAATCCTGCTGAGCACGAATATATTCCCCATGTGAATAGCGTGGATTTGACGCGTTGTGTTTTTTCCATGTGTTTTGGTGATTTTGATGTGTTGTTTTTCCTTGTGTATCTGATATGATGTTTTTTTTTCTCCATATGGTTTTGACGTGTCCTGTGGTTTTGATGTGTTATGTAGGTTTATTGTGTCATGTAGGTTTATTGTGTTCGTTAGTTTTGATGTGGTCTGTACGTTTGATGTGTACTGTTCTGTGGGTTTGATGTGTTGTAATTACTACATGTGTGTTGGGGGATTGATGTGTTCTGTTTTGTGGAATTGATGTGTTCTGTTTTTGTGGAATTGATGTGTTCTGTTTTTGTGGAAATGATGTGTTCTGTTAATGTGGAATTGATGTGTTCTGTTTTTGTGGAATTGATGTGTTCTGTTTTTGTGGAAATGATGTGTTCTGTTAATGTGGAATTGATGTGTTCTGTTTTTGTGGAATTGATGTGTTGTATTTATATCATGTGTTCTGTGGTTCTGAGGTGTTTGGTTTTTACCATGGGGTGGTATTTAGGTCGGCGTAAAGTATGAGGTCTGATTTGTTGTACGTGAGTACTTACAGTGTCTCTGTTAGACTTCTGGTTTACTTGGACTCTGTTTTGCTTCTGTGCATAGCTATTTCTGTAGTATGTTTCTAGTGGGTGCCTTCTAGACGCTTATTTATGTGCCTTGTATTTTAGAAGAGAAAGGTGGGAAATCTCGCTTGCAACATCAGTGGTCTTGCAGAGATCTCTGACAAAACGGGAACGATGTGAAAGACTCAGCCCACAGTGGTCCCCAGCCTTGTTAGAAAATCACAGCTCCTGCACTGCCCAACTTTGAACCATGGTAAAGCCTAGTATTATTCACTGTTGGGTGTAACCAACGCAAAAGAGTCAACATATCTACCATTCCGTGGGACACTATTGTTGCCAGAGAATATTTGCTACTGTAAGCAACCAAATTATCAACAAATCCAAGATTGCAGAAGGTGAGGCAAAGATCTCTTTTCTCATCTTTTGTATTCGAAATTCAGCTTAGATAGTTGCATTTTTCTATAATCGTCTCAAAGAGAGAGAACGCAGCTACGATTCATAGTGCAACATAATCTCTCCTTCACTCTCGAAGGTAACTAAAACTAGTTCTAGGTTCAGTTCAGAGACCATAAAAGAAGAGTAATTAAACAAATATATTATATAAAAGATGATGAGGCAAGTGCAGTCCCCAGTGACGTAAAAACTAGGCCACTCCTACTTAAGAACATTAAAAATGCAATGGTGAGGCTTCTCCTTAAAGCACAGCAAAACAAAGCTGAAAGTTTGGTGCGATCTCTAGTACGCTCCTCCTCCACTTCCACACTCTCTCTCCGCTCGGCCCATCGCCTCAACATTCCTCGCCCACTATTTGCGCCTTAGGATTTGAGATTTCATCCAACTAATTTCATCCAATATAGTCGGACACATACCGTCTCGGATCGCCTGTCAAACAATATTTAATTGCAGACGTGGTAAACTCATGTCTAATTGAAGCTATCTAAGGTAAGCCCCCAAAAACCGACAAGTTAAGGAATGTGCATATATGGAGAGAGGAGATAAACAAACTATTATTTTTCAGTGATAGCCAATAGAATTGCAACTCCAACCCAAGTGATTTCATATTTTTTCTATGAAAACTGAATTAGTTATGAATCTTCAAACTGTGCAGCCATGTTTAGTGGGTGGCCAGCAGTACATACCCCCCATAACCAAAAGTAAGGGTCTTGACTAATAGCAAACCTCCATTTGGAGCTGAGTTGGTGGTAATGGGATATACCCCAATTTTATAGGCGTTGGCTATGGGTTTTTGTTGGTTATGGGGGGCTTACCTTAATTGAAACTTTGGGTGACTTTATAAATAACTCAAATGGCTCCTGAACCAGTGCAAGTAACCATAAACCAACCACTGGGAGTTGACCAACGTCGGTCTACCACTAACCAAAAGATAACATGAACGACAAATTGGGGAGAGGAATGTCATCTGATGATAATAACCAAGCTTCGGAGTGCAAAATGTACAACCTCAATATCCGAGAGAGAATCTGCTTTCTACAAAGAACTACTACACAACGGGAAGAAATGGCAACAGGGCTACTACTACAGAAAGCTTCATGTGGCAGCTACATCTCCTCACAATGCTATGCTTTTGTCCCTGATCTCACCTCTTTCTCGACCTTAAAAAATCTGGCAACTGGTCAGAAGCTAGTGTTCCTATGTGAAAATTGGCCAGGATGCCAGGTTTAGTTGTAGGCTGTCATGCCAACGGTAGGACCGTCATGCATACTGTAAGGATCAGCTTCCCCTCGGTACGAGGACCATTCCCGGTCTTTACCCTCAGCTTTCGTCTGCAAGTGATAGTAGACAAGGCTGAAGAGAATTGTCAAAAAAGTGAAGGCAACCGCGGAAGCGAAGATGGCCTTCTTCACCGCCCGGCAGTGAACCTCATCCGCGCTCACTACTCCCTGGTCCACTACTCCAGTAGTGCGGACATTGTTCACAATTGCACCCGCAAGCAGCAAGCACTCCGCGAGGACGAAAGTCAGCCTGCAACCAAACCAGAAACAACTCAGGAAATGTGTCCCAGGATACTGAACTTAACCTCAGAAAGTTTCCCAGGAAGTTGCAGTAACTGAATTCTTTTTAATGTCGCCCAAAGTTTCGATACCCCCTCTTTTTACTACTCTTTCCTCACTCTACATACTTATTAAATAAATGGAAGAGCTCCGTGGTCTATCCTAAACTCAAGTCAAAGTGATTATAACCGTCTTTGCATGAGATACTTTGATGAATAATAGCTGCTTTTCTCTCCTTTCAGGTGATTTTAAATTACGTCAGAAGGTGCCACTGGTGGCCACAATATTCTACATGTATGGTGTCATACTTCAACATGATAAGGTTCAGATTGATTGCTATGACCTCCAAATGAAAGATGTTAGTTGAAGAATCTTCAATCCAAAGGTGTAAGTCTTGCTAAAATTTGATACATTTTGTGCATTCTACAAAGTAAAATACGTGGCTGTATATACGATTCCCGAATGACGTTTAAGGATTAAGTGAGGACTAAGTAAAGGTGAGTTTAACAAAGAAAAAAAAGAAGAAGAGGGGTAGCTTATTGAAACTTCAGGTGACTTTCAATAAATAACTCTATTTCCACTTTAAAACACAAGAAAGGTCTGAGGAGTGTGAGTGGGGTACCATGACAAGATGAGGAGCAGAATGGCGCAGAGGCGGCTGAACCCGGGCTTGTAAGTTTCCCTCCCACAGCAGAAGCATTTGGTGACGACAGAAATCAACAGCTGGCCAAAGAGGAGGAAGACAAAAGCCGCAGCAGCGAGCCCGGTAGAGGTGTCTTTCGTGTACACACATGTGAGATACCCAGGTTCCGCATACTTAGCTGTCCCCTGCACAACACAACAACCATCAAGGCTCAACCAATCAATGCAGCCGACTTGCAGAAACAACAACAACAACCACCATCGAGACAACAAGATTCAACCAATATCAACCATTATACTATCTCAGAAATTAATTATGATGCAGAAGAAAACCGAGAACAGTGGCCTTTCAAACACCTGTAGAAACTGGTCCAAACATTAGGGTGCCAGTGAGAAAACAGTATCAAGAAGCATAACACCACAGCCAACTCACAGAAAACCCAAATCAACCCTAAAAGGTCTGAGAAGCCACATTTAAGCTGCAACATGATGTTTCCTCTCTATTTGCCATACAAGGTGTAAGAATTAATGTATACAATAGTTATAAAAGTTTGTATATGTGTTGAGCCCGATCCAATAGCCACCAATGACATTACAAATTTAGATCATCACTGCACCTACTACATGTTTGAGAAGTTGTATGGTGTCCTATTTGAACATGATAAGGTTCAGATATTGAAATGACCTCCAAATGAAAGATGTTAATTGAAGAATCTTCAATCCAAAGGTGTAAGTCTTACTAAGTTTTTGTGTTCCAAAGAGTAAAATACGTGACCGTACATACAGAACTTGAAGGGTTAACCAAAGAGTTGGTCGCCACCAAAGACCAAGAAGAGCAAACAACACGAAGAGAACAGTGAGAAAAGAGAGAGAGAGAGAACCGTGCTGCGCCTGGCGAGGGCGCCGCAAGCTAACCCGAGAGCAACGGTGTCGAAGAGCAAGGCGGTGCCCAACACGGGCCACGAGATTCTTCCCATGTTCAACACTCCAAACCTGCAGCGAGCGCCACAAACACTCACTCACACTCGCTACTGCTACTAACTGTGAAAACTGAACCTCACACTTGCAATGCTACGCCCCCTCGTCACCTTTCTGGAAAGAAGAAAACGATCATCAAGCTGCACCAACAATTGAGGAGAAGCTACTCGCCTCGGAGTCTAAAGGACTACGTCGCTCCGACTGGCTTCATTATTGCTGTGAAGGTGCGGCGACCGCCATCGCTGTCGCGAGCTAGAGACTTTCCTTTTTGGTACCCGAGCATATTTCCGGGTTTTGGGCGGGTATATGGCGGGCGTTTCCGCAGTAGAAGACGAGTATCGGGTAGGTATCGACAATTAGTGAGTTGCGTACGCCGTCGTTTCTTCCGGTTGTTGGTGGGAGAGATGTACCACTGGGGGACATGCTGTGTGTTAGTTGGTAGATTTGATGGAGTAGGTAGTCTTTCCGTGTCTGTGGGTTTGAATTATTATGCACGGTTGTACTACTATTCTTTGGGGGTGGAATTATCACAATGTGTAGACTTGTCTGAGGACCCAAGGCTCTTGAAATCATAGAACAGATCTGAATGTATGTAAGTTTAAAAAAATATCCACAAGAGTACACTAAAATTTATTCCTGAATTTTTTTAAAAACCAACGACATGCTTATCATATATCAGAGTGCCAAAGCTGATAACCAACCTCTAGCCAAACTCTTTCACGTGAAGACTGTACAGAATAGTTTATGAACAGAACTTCCAAGACCAGGTCTGCTGAAGACCAAGTCCGTCAAGTGCAGAATCAATTCTCGACTCCTCTAAAACGGGACAATTTCACCCTCACTAATTTCCGAACCACACTATGGTAACCCCTACATAACCGACCAAAACCCATAACCAACACCTAAATATTGGGGTATATCCAACCCAATATCATCCCATTACAATCCATTCAGCTCCAAATGGAGATTTTCTATTAGTCATGACCCCTTACTTTTGGGAATTACCCATTCGCGGCCACCGGCTAAACATGGCAACACACTTTGGAAATTCATAAGTAATTCCCATCTCATCGGAAAAATATGAAATCACTTGGGTTGAAATTGTGATTCCAGTGGCTATCACTGTAAAGAATTGTATAATTCATTCCTTCAACTTGTCATTCCTTCTTAACTTGTCGGTTACGCAGGGTTTACCTTATACATGAAATGATGCTGAATTCCAGCAACAAAACACACCGGCACATACCCGGACTGTGGCGCAATCAACGTTATCCGCAGGGAAATAGCCGTGTTCACACCGCGCATTCTACCCACCTCCAAAACCGTCAGTGCACACAAAACCAGCAATGCCCAAACGGCACGTAGACTGTGTTGTCGTCTCATGTACATGTTTGTCTCGTTTAGGTGCAGTGACGGGTTTGGGGATCGCCTCTCTCACGGCTGAGATTGTGAGAAGGAAGAGATTTTTCGACAGATTTGCACGCAGATGAGCATTGCGGAGGATTGCAGCGATGGTGCATTGGGGCCAGACTGACTTCGCGTGCCAGGGCTCCAGCGTCGAGGTCGTGCTCGTGTTGGCATGGGAGCGGAATTGCAGCTGAAGTCTCGTTGAGGAGGGAGCGCGGGCGGGGGGTTTTAGTTACCATGAGCCACCAGTCCATGGCGCTTGCTGCGCCTGCGCCAGGCGTGGCGAGGGGCGCCACTCGCAGCACGAAGGAGACGCCCGTGTCACAGATTCAGGTCAGGGTTTTAGCATGTCCATTTTGCGCTCCTGGGTTTTAGTTTGTGAATTCCTTCCTGGGGTTTAGGGTTTGAGGTTTGGCACCATTGCTGTATGGTAGTAATTGGGACCGTTTTCTGGCACATTGTTGATGTGGAGGGAGAGTAGTAGGTTCACGTCACTGATGTGTTTGAATTTTGGCATGAGGACTTGTATCTGTGCTGCTGAGGTCGCACATGTGATGATTTTTAGGATGGTTTCTAGCGTTGCTTGATTCTGGTGTGGTTTGAAATCCAGCTGAAGCAGAGGAGAAGCGTTACTGGATACCTGCAACATTGTCCTCTGTTTGGAAAGGAGATGCACAGGAAGGTCGGAGGGAGGAACATTTTCTTCAATCGGGGATGGTCCTCAGCACTGCAAGCAAGAATTGATGCCGTTTGTGCCACAGCGTGTCCACGAGGTAATCAATCGTCTTGCAATTGGATTAACGCTTGAGAAAACATGTTGCTGAAATTTTCGCTGCCATTTACTCAAGTTGCATGTAGTTAGAAACTCGTACTATTTGATTCTTCGGTTGGAACGTGACATTCTGTTTGTATACATGCAGTGCAGTATACTCACCCTTAGTTTGAAGATGTTGAAGTTCCATTCTCTTTTACGTAATAACTCCTTTGTTAAACCCTTATACCTCTTTCCTCATGTTTTTGTCACGTAATTAGCTCTCTTTGACTTGTGAGGCCCTCCTGCTGACTTGTTCTTCATTGATGTTGTCGTCAGGACCCGCACAAGGTATGCTTTCGGAGACGCTGAGACATGTGGTTCACGGAACAGAGATCATGCCAGAGAGAAGGTCAAGCGTGAGGACCAATGCCGGGCGTAACAAGAAGTGGCGGACTGCAGAGAAAGGGCGCTTGGAAGGAAACAAGCGAACCAGAGGCAACGGCAACGCGGGCCCTGGAAAGTCCAAGCCACCATCATCACCAGGAAAAGATGGAGCAGCAGGGCAAGGCTCAGAGGACAAGGACGGAAGTGCCGAGAGAGTGCCCAAAGTGAAGCCTAAGAAGGGGCCGAAGCCGAAAGAGCGAGTTACTTGGGCGGGGCAGGACATGCTGATGCTGAACCCAGGAGAGAGACACAAAGTCGGACAGGAGATCACGCCCTGGGCGTCGGTCCGGACCGAGAGAATGCCAGACGACTACTACAAGTACGGTCCGTTCGGTCCGCACGCTTGGAAGGGAGTCGCAGTCGGCAGTCCTCGGCGGGGCACTCTCTGCGACGATATTGTGGTGTTCTTCTCCACCGTGGAAAACGAAGAGGAGCATGAGCAGGGCGACATCCAGGATGCCATCACAGGATACTCGAAGCGCGTGGATCGGATGGATGAGCAAGTTGGCATTCAGTACTTCTTCGTGTTCGCGCGTCAGGTTCAGAAAGTGCCGGACCAGAAACCGTGGGAGGAGTGGACTCTGGTTGCGCAGGTCACTGTTGAGTCCGGTGATGATCTCGACAAGTGGAGGTTGGGGGAGAAGCTGGATCGCTCCATGTTTGAGAACCTCACACGATGCGTGGCGTGGGCTCGCCCCGATCTCATTTATGTGAAACGGCCTGCGTATCAGATCAGATTTGAGCCACAGAAGGAGTTTATTGAAGGATGGCTGGAGTTGCTCAATCCAGATAAAGCTCTCTCGCATGCCGATTCTTATTTTCAAAGACTTTGCAGCTTGCTTGGCGTGAAGGAGGATGAGGAAGAGCAGGAGGTTGGTACCTTGTTCAATGGCCTCAGTGAGGCCAGGAAAATGGAGTGCGTGGAGCACGTGCTCACGGCGCATCCAGTATGGCTTTTGTATCCTTTCACCCGTCAAGCTATGCAAGCGGAGAAGCAACAGAAATCAATGCTGCTTGCCAGTGAGCCTGAGCCTGAATTCAGCGA
This sequence comes from Bryoerythrophyllum caledonicum, assembly GCA_963971425.1. Taxonomy (NCBI): domain Eukaryota; kingdom Viridiplantae; phylum Streptophyta; class Bryopsida; order Pottiales; family Pottiaceae; genus Bryoerythrophyllum; species Bryoerythrophyllum caledonicum. The sequence continues at coordinate 23,012,232 of OZ020520.1, read as the reverse complement.
AGCGGCTGAGGAGGAAGAAGCCGACTGGGGCGAGGATGCTCCCAGTGAAGACGACTCTGATGAAGAATTTGATGACGAACTGCCAGCATTCAATGGGGAGTTTGGAGAGGATTTTGAGTTCGATGAGCAAGACGATGTTCAGTCCACTGAGAATGAGTGGGAAAAAGAGGCACTGGCTGCAGAGGCTGCATTAGGCTCCACTGATGCAGAGACTGTCGATGATGATGATGAGTACTGGAATGAACAGGCTGTGAAGGGTTACGCTGAGACTGGTTCGAGGAGCACGAAAGGAAAGAAAACAGTTGATTCGGAAGCGGAGACGCAAGAACAGGAAGTTTTTCTAGAAGCAGCTGTGCGGCCGTTCACTTACACGAATTTGATCCAAGAGGTGTTCACTGTTCGGAGAACATTAGAGGAATATGCAGACTTGAGGAACTGGTCCAAGTGAGGAGACCATTTCCTTCCTTTCTCTCTATTGAGAGTCGGACTTTCCTTATAATTCAGACTCACGCGGCGTTCACGGGATCCAACTTATATCAAAGCAGGTATGAAACATCTAGTTTAATACAATGTGTGCTGATTTCGACGTAAGGTGCCATCCGCTCTCTTGTACATGTAAAATAATAACCGCCTTTCCTATTTTGCAGCCAATCCATAAGGAACAATAGTAGGTTCCCCTGAATATTGCGTTCTGTTCGCTGACGGAAGTTACCTTTTGGGACCGTGCAGGTGAAGGAGAATTCAAAGGTGCGCCGTTTCAGAATCTGTCAGCCTTCGAATAATTCTTTCTTTTATCACTTCATACTCGACAACTAAGCCAATAGTACCAAAAGGTTATGTCGTCGAATCCAACCGCTGCTTAGACAGAGTCAGAGATACTGTGAAATTAGTTTGAAATCATACATAATGGTGCGTATCCTTGCAGGAGGGCACCTGGTTGAATGAAGTAAAGTTCATGCAAGTGTACTAGAAGTTTACTCTGGTCTGTTACTAATTTTTTTTAGAGCCTACATGTTTCTCTAGCTTCTAACACGAGATTAGTGATTTATTTTTTTCCACCCAGATTTTAACCCGAACCGAGACGGAAATTTTAAAAATGTCAGCATGGATTGCCGAAGTACAGTATTGTTACAGAGGTATTGAACTGACAGAACACCCTCGTTTGATCTGCCGAGTTCTATGTACACCACCCTCAATTCTAAACCCAGTAACATGCTCTGGTGTGACCAAAAAGGAAGCTCAAGAAAACAGCTCTGGAGAAAAGAGCTCTAAAATCTAAACAACTGCATTGACAGTAGAATCTATCTTCGTCGCCAAGTTCGACCGCCTGTCACGAATGCCCGGATGATCTTCCTGCAACACGGTGGGAGTGTAAGCCTCGGTGATGACAGCCGACGACGGCTGCGACTTGGGCACATCCGCCGCGACGTAGAGCGACACCACCTTGATGGAAGGGTAGTAGTTCTTCTTGCAGAACATGTAGAAGACCACAGTGAGGACGGGCAGGATGATGATGATGGGCGCGAATGGGAACTCCTTCACTCCGAAATAGCCGATGGTTGTGATCTGCGCCACGAAGAGCGCTGCGAGGATGCGGTTGTGGATATGCGGCCAAAAGCTTCCGTGGCTCTCGAAGTCGGGAACGTGCACGTTCAACGCCTGCATCAAAACCAGAGATGAAAATGATCAATTTTGATGCTCATTCCACTTGTTAATAAACTCTTCTTAGAATGAAGCAAACAAAGATCAATAGAATAGCCAAATCGAGAAAACTCGGTGCATGCATTCACGGTTTAGGATTTAATAATAAAAACTGACCTGGTTGCGCATGACCAACCATCCGAGAGCGTAGTACAAGATGGCGAACAGAAGAATCATCGGTGCAATGGTGGCGTAGCAGAGGGAGATGGTCAGAATGAGCAGGTCATTGCCAATGCTTTTGTGGTACTTGAACGCTCCAGGTGACCACGCTTCCTTGAGCTCCCTCTCCGTTTTGCACTTGAACTTCCGCTTGATGTGGAACATTATGAACGGGATGAGGCGCGAAAGCTCCAAGCCATAGCCGATGAAGAATCTGCAGCACAGGACGACGTTCATGTCAGTGTCGACAAATTCTCTCAAAAGTGGCTGACGCTAGTTTGACTTTAGTGTAAAGACCGCCATCTCTTCCAATGGTGTAACAACAATTTAGAGTGAGGAAAGAGCGAGTAATCAGGAGAGGGATATGTTGCTGGGAAGTTGGGAGACTCTACAAAAGAGGGTACCGTGATGCGCTTACTTGAGGGCGACGTATGTGATGTAGTAAGTGGCGACAGGAGGCAGCTTGGCACCCAGTAGCTTCACCACGCCGGGCACGGAGAGGTCGCTCTGGTCGATCAGCGTCTGGATGCTCTCCACGTTGGAGATCACGGTGCCCAGCAGCGTCACTCCCAGGAACACGTTGAAGATGACAAAGTAGAAGTACTTGGAGGAGGCAGCTCGCACGATCTGAGACTGCGCTGGAAAGCCTTCCAGCCTCGACAATGCCAGCAAAATGGAGGGCAGCAGTGCCAGGAACACCAGAAGTGCCACTTGCGGAAGGTAAGCCTGCGAAAAACCACAACTGGTCAGTGAACTTCTATGATATTACTTATTCAAGTGAAAATAGTTGTGATGCTACTGATCAAAGTCATAAACTTCGAATGATGTTACTGATTCAGGAAATCATAAAATAGTGATATTACTGATTCAAGTGATCAACAAAGCACATGGATTGCCAAACTTGAGACAGATTTTCACCTTTAGATGACGATCGAGCATGTTTTGGAACTACTATAACCACATACCTGGATGATGTTTCCGAGAACGCCGATCCTAATGATGGAGCCGATGAACGGCAGGATCTCCTGAAGATTTTCCAGCGTGGTGAGGGACGCCACAAACGTGATCGGAATCATGTAAAACACGATCAAAAAGAACGTGATCACTCCCACGAGGAACCGCCGCACAGCGCGTTGCCAGGCAGGGATGTGCAGGTTATGCCAAACAACCTCCTCCGGCTCTGGCGCTTGCGTGACTCTCCAACGCAACGCATGAGGCGCATGCACCACCTGTCATGTAGGTATAAATATACAAAAATCATCAGAACTGTGTCATGATCCGAATATTAATCATAATTTGAACTTCCAAAAATGCAAGATCCTTTACCTGAGCAGCTTCGGTGGCGGAACGGCGGTCGTTGAAGATAACGAACGCTGCGTCTTCCTCGCGTTCGTGACGAGTGGTCCTCTGCTCTGTAGCAACTTGGGGGTGAAGCTCTTGGCTTTTAGCTTTCCAGTACTCGATCGAATCAACTTTCGGGCCCAACAACCCCCTGAATCCCGTCTTGTGCATCGGACGCGTCCCCTCCGCGTTGCCTTTCTTCAGCTTCGACAGCTCGTACACTCCTTCGGCGTGCTCAAGCTTCCGTAACGCCTCCTCACGCTCCTGAAAAATCTTCTCAGCCTGTACAAGATCACAGAAACATCAGAAAAGATGTTGCCTGATGGTTCGTTCAACATATTGGTCTGGCTTTGTAGACTGGTTGTAACCAAGATCGTAGCGATGTCAGAAAAGATATCACCGAATTCATCCATGGTTCGAGGAAGATACTTACGGGTCGGACGTTGTAGACAGGTTGCACACGGTTGTAAGCGCCCGGGTGCACTCTGGCGAAGAAGCTGTCAACCATCTGGCCGCGGCTCTCCTTGCCTTCTGGCTTCGGGATGTCCCTGACGAGTGCTGTGAACTGCTGCGGGCGAGCGAACGCGTTCGACTGCGCTCTATCACGCATGTACACGATCCTGCGGTACGACTTCCACAGGACGTAGTATGTCACAAAGGACACCCAGAATATGCCCAGCAGAAACGCCCATATCTTGGAGCTGCTCGGCTGTTCCACAACGTCAACAGTATCAGGTGAGTATGCATACACCGACTAAAGATTATGAATATGTATGACTTGACAGTTACCTCGATAGACCATTTCCAAGGTGTGACAACGTGAGTATGTAAAAATTGCCATCCAACGACCGCATCCTCACTCAGACACAACATGAATACTAGCTATAACCTAGTAGCATTTTCCATGCCCAACTTGAGTGTGTGAGGTTAGCATAAAGTAGACACGGATATGATTAAATTTGACTTGGCCATTTACCTCAAGGTTGCCCATGCTCAAGTTGTCAAAGTTTGAGGACGTGAAGTTGGGATTACTCCGCTGCTGCACCTGGTTGTACCTGCTGGTCGCCGCGAGCGGGATCAACACCGGCATGCAGAATAGAGCCGACAGGAACATGATCTCCAGAGCTAGAAAACACACGACAAACACGTCAAGACCTGGTTTTAAGCGATGCATAAACTTCATAAACCTGTATCTGTAACTTAATAAACCTGTATCTGTAACTTAATAAGGCAAGAATGGCTTCTTCTCATTTTAAATCAGCTCTAGATAGATTAGTTATCAGTTCAAAGAGCAGAAACCTTTCCATCGCTTTTAAAGTCGGTTAAAACTACAGTTTCTCACCTGAGCCGGTAAACCACCAATCTCTTCCATTGCTGGATTTTAATTCAGTGATCACCATAGCTAACATATTGAAATGAAAAAATCAATGGTGTCTTGTTGAAACTTTGGGTTGCTATCTTAGCCAAGTAATATTACCTGCTGTGAAGAGGTGCATGTAAACGGCGGCGTCAAGACCTGCGGCAACCACGATGTCGTCCTCCGAGGCCTTGAAAGAGTCCGTGACCCAGGAGAACATGCCCCGCCGCTTGACCACCGCCGGGCCATCCTCGCCGCGGAGGATCCTCAGCGGGTAGTAGATGACAGCATTCCCTGGGCGGCGTGAAAGAATAGCGTACACAACGAGCAGAATACAGAACACCACAAACGAGGTGACCAAGGACGTAATGAACGACGAATCCGTCGCCATCTTGCTAGCTGCCCCCCTTCACAAACTGTTCTAATCTCTACCAACACGAACCCCTCATCACTCTCAAGCTCCTGAAGGAAACATAACGTGCCGGCCTTGACTTACAACAACTCCAAGACTCAGTCCCTATCAACACCCCAAGTGGAGTGAATAGCTCCTCTCAAGTGTTCAAACAACACAAAACTGAAAAAGTCTAATCTCGTGACACTCACCCACGTCGACTGTCTTGTGTACTGGAAAAGGATAAACAAGTGACTGATGCAGACAGCTGAATGAAACTAACAAACAGGTCTATTGAATGAAATGATCAGGTGAGTGATGATGAGGAGTTTGTTATCAACAAGAGCAAGAAAGGGATTGGGAATCCGGGGAGCTAGTACTGGACGGCAACTGAATAAATGATAGCACGGACCGACTGAACTGGGAGCTGGTGAGAGTTCAAACCGCCTTCTTGTGCACTTGTGCAATTGCACCGGCAGAGGGACGTTGCCGGTCCACGTGTTGGTGGAGGCGGAGTCGCGGACGTTGGGCAGCGCGTCGCCATGTGGCGGAGGGCGCTGGCTCAAGTTTGTCATCTACTTCACCTTTTCATTTCGCTCTCTTGACACGCGTGCTAAATGTTTTTGGTCGTGGCTTTGCGATGTGGTTGGAGGTTCGACCAGTTGGTGATATGGTGGAGTTGGTTTTGAAGGTTGTTTTAACCCTTAAACGTCAGTCGGGAACCGTATTTACAGGGACGTATTTTACTCTGTAGGATACCAGAAAGTACTAATTTCTAGCAAGACTTACACCTTCAGATTGAAAATTCTTCATCTAACATCTGTCATTTGAAGGTCATTTTAAAATCTTAACCATATCATGTTCAAATACGACATTGTACGTGTAGAATATTGTAGCCACCGGTGGCACCTTTTGATGTTTAAGGGTTAACCCTTAAAGACCCAAGAGTCCTTTTGGAGACTATAAAAATCCCCTCGAGGGGCTCTTGGGCTTTTAGGAGTTAATGAAGTGTTTTTGGTGTAAGAATGGAGGTATTTTCATTATCGTCTAGGATTTTATTTCATCTAAAATTTGACATGGGGGGCCCTGATCCTTAGATGCATCTGTGCTTGTGGAAGATGAAGAATGTAGCTAGTCAACCGTAGAATCATCCTTCCCATAAGTTAACTTGTATTGCCGTGAACTTAGTTATCTGTAAGAGCATCTCCAACAGGGTCTGCCGCCCCGGCAAAGATGCATAGGCTGGTGGGTTTGAAGAAGGATGATGCCCCGCCCTAGATTCAGCGCCCGCCATCTTGGCCATGGTGGAGGGCATAGGGCCACCATTTCATGGATTCTTGGCGATGGACGGGAAAGTATAGCGCATTGGCAGCCTCAGTCATGGGAGGGCGTGTGGCGTGTGCATTCGAATACATTGCAGTCCCCAATGGAGACCACGTCCACATCAACTTGGACGTCACCTTTTCTAATTTCTGTTTCTAGGTTGTGGGCGGGGGTGTGACACTGAGCTGCTAAGCTGACGGCGGGCCACGTAAACGGAGGGCATCTCGACCCTTTCTTGCCCGGGTTGGTGTGCAATGGATGGAGATACTCTAACCTTAGCTAACGTGTAATCAGTGGTTATAATGGAAGCTAAGGGGCAAGCATTGTTGTCGCCACGCCTTAGCTGCCGCCGAAGGCTCCTCTTTATCCCAACGGAGTGTTGTTTCCAGGTCCAAGATTGGACTAAAACTAAAATGTTGTGGATAGATGGAGGTGCAATTAGGTTGAAGTTACGAAGCCCTTAACTAAACCTAGAACTAAAGTTCTACCCCTTTCTAAGTTCCTACCACCTAAGTGGTGCTGCAACAAGGCACTATGTACGAGGTATGATAATCGAGTTATGTGGGTTAGGGAGTTTCATTAGGGTCCCAGTTCTCTTAGTTCTACCGATGCCGGCCTTGGCACGCCTCTTGTTCTTTGATGGTTCCCTAGGTTCTCTGCAATTTAAACTCCGTTTTGTTTTTTTGCGCAAAAATAAAAAAAACTAAGTTCCTACCACCTCCAGATTCCATATCCGGCTACAACTTTTGGGATGTAGTATCCATGTCATGCAGAGAGTCTTCCCGGATATCTGCGCATCTACAAACGTGAAGCTCAGTGAGGAAGCAGATGCAGATCGGACACGGATGAAACACGAACAGAATATGCAAGTACATTTGCAAATGAGCCAGGCTGGAATCCATGTTGTGACAGGCCTACACAGGGAATCGTGGATAATAGGAATAGAGAAACTCCACGTCATGTGCCTGTTTCCAAAGATAGAGATTCACTGGTAGCACCAATGAGGTGAAGACAGCAGACGCTATTGTGGAAAGGACTGCGGTGAGGTGGGCATCACCGAAAAGGCCTCCCCCCGTCTGTGGGCGGATTCACACTGCTCCTTCATTGCTTGCCATCTGGTGGAGTCGGAGGTTTGGCACCTTGGCTCAAGTGCAGCTGTTCATTCCACCACAAAATTGGAATCGGGAAAATCTTCGAACATAAAATTATATGATGGTTCTGTACACTTGGGGAATTTTGTACCTGACTGTACAACCTGAGCAATATTCAAGTAATATGCGCTGTACAGTACAATATGAGCCAAACACCAGGTCAACCTGAAGATGAGTGAAAATGACCCACCGGGTGTTACTGGTGGAATGAAATTTCGGATTCTTTTTATCACGAGATATTCCATTATAAGAGCAGCCACACCACTCACGGAAATGGGATGCCAACAGGAGGTTCTTCACGCTATCCTCCCCACCGGATACCAGGTTTTCACCCCCAAAGCATATCATCCCTACAAAATTTGGCCTTTTTCTTATAAAATAAAAAATAAAAAATTTACAGGAGGCTACCATGAGTTTTGCACATACGCCAAGCCACTTTTGACTAAGAAAATGGTTGTATCCAATGTAGTGTTAGAATGATGCTTATGATCAGTGTGTTAGAATGGCTTAAATAGGCAATTGGAGTGGCCTCTTCGTGCAAGTGTTGTGTTGCAATCGCTTGGTTGGCCCCACATCTGCCATGACACGGCAGTTCCCGTTGTGGCCCACATTTTGCGGAGCAATGCGGGTGCTCTTTGGCCCATTTTACAAGAAGAAGGAGATGTCTGGTCCTTGGAGGGGGCCGATGGGAAAGACAAACCTTCTATGACCCATAACCGCTGGAGTGACTGCAAATTTCCAATCATAGTATCTTGGAACTTATTTTGATTGAATTGCATGCCAGTACTAACTTCTTTCGCACCTAGCCTACATGACAGATGTTGGGAGGGATGCAATTTTGGATTGCCCCACCTTTGGCCAATTTGCAAAGAAATAAAGAAATTTTTTGATCCCAAGAGGATTTGGCATGAATAAAGTGAATGTTTGTTCACTCTATTAATTATATGTCTACATGACATAGGCTGGTCAAATAGGCGACTCTATACCATGTGGTCAAGCCAATTACTTGTGTCAAATGGCCTACATCTTCAATTGTCATCGATCAAATTTTTTGAATTAGCCTTAATTTCTTAATTCCTAAACATTGAAATCATAAATAAAATTCTATGCTTTGAAACTTGGTATTCAATGGCAAATCAACATTGAAAATAATTTAATCAATCCCACATGTAGTTTGCATTAAAATAAATAGTTTTAAGAAATTGGATGGATGAGATTGGTGTGTTGTCAATAGATTGAGCATAAAAGATTTCAGCCATAATCCAAAATTTGGATGCTTGCCTTTTGAAAACTAATAACAAAGGATTGGAGCAATATCTTAGAATGAAGTTGTTAATGCAACAAAGACATAGTTCAAGTTTGGTAATCTGTGCCCAACAAAAAATAGAGGGCTATTTTATGGCTTAAAGACTAATGTTAATCCCTCGAGGACCAAGTGTCCAAAATGGGCTTTTTGAAAGTTTGGTCTAGTTCCTACGATGTCAATTTTCAACATTCCACTTTGAAATTTTTATTGGAGAAGGACATTACTAAGACCTCAGTGGAAGAACAATTTTCTCCTAAATCCGGCATATAATGAAAAAGTTATAGGGTTTTGAAGTTCAAATGGGGAGAGTGGGCACTTTGGGCACCTCCAAAAACTTTTGCTAGGACACTCTATTGAACGCGAGATTTTCAATACGAGCAAGTAATATTTTTTCCCTTCATATTGTCAAAAAAAGTTATTGTCTTTAGTGAAAAATAGCATATTAACCCAAGTCAAACATTGTCACACATTGTCACACATCATTAACCCAAGTATAAGAAATTTGTGAGTATGTTACTCAATTAGTCATATTTGAGATCATACGGTCAAAAATAGAAATCAAAGTTTTTGTTTCCTTCTTTATTCATTGCACTAGAATCCAACAATTTTGAAGTGTTTTTGGTTGGAAATTGTCACGGTAACCTTACGGGTTAAATTTGAATAAACAAGTAATTTATTTTCTAACTTTCTTAATATCAACAAATCAAAAGAGAAAGAAATGAGAGGTTAATATTCTTTTCAAATGTTTTGATTTCTAGGGCCAACAATAAATTTATACGTGCAGATGCCGTGCGGTGCCTCCTCCGCAGGTAAATAAAAACCTCAAACTGCCGCAATGTGAATGTTCTCACGGGCCCCCAAGTGTGAACGCAAACTTTAGAAATTTCAGAAGTCCAACCACGTGCGGTGCATTGGAGCACAACTCCCACAAGGAACTTAAGGTTTGTCTTCTCCAAAAGCATCTACCCAAAAAAGTTGAAAAAGGTTTAAAAGGTAAGCCTCAGGGGTAGAAGGGGCCCTTGCAAACTGTTGGGTGGGATTTCTTTTAACCCCTAAAGGACCACGACCTAATTCGCTCTAAAACCAGTCCAAAACTGCCACTGTCAAAAAGAGACATGAAAGTCACATTTTAAAGTGAATTTTGGATTTTCAACCGTAAGATCTTCAAAAAGACTTCCATATAAACATGCCATCAAATTTTGGTTGCAATCCACCGCACGGATTGATAGATTTTAGTGTTTAAAGTCAAAACAATGGTTCATTTTCATCCCTGCGTTGAGTAGATCAGCTGACTTTGACTTCATTTTGTATCAAATTTTTGCATTGTACAAGGTCTAAATCTTTTACCATTGTCTTAAGCATGATGTTATTTCCCGACACACCAATTTTTAGCGGTAAAAAAGGGGTGTAGCATATTCAAAACAAGTGTGCAAGGAGTGGAGGTTCAAAAATTGCCATTTCACGTTTTATTTTTTTGTGAACTACGTATGTATTCAAATGATAATCCAAACGGTCAATAAGAAGGTTTTCACCATATATTGTTGTTGAAAAAAAAAAAGTGAAAAAATTGAAGATCTCTAAGTTTTATGTAGAAAAGATGAAGTTTTTTCCCCCGTTGCCCGACAATGTGTGAAAATGTTTGACAAGGAATAAAATGCCTTTTTACACTAAAGACAATTTTTTTTTTGAAAAATTCTTAAAAAGGAAATATTCTTTATATGTGTGAAAAATCTCAATGTCAATAGAAACTTTTGTAAAATTTTTTGGAGGTGCCCAAAGTCACACTTTTGGCTTTAAGTGGTACTAACTTTCAAACCACAAATCCAAAAAAAAAATTTAAAAAAATCTCCACCAAGCTCTTATCAGATCCTATCTTGAAAAAAAAAATCAATTTAAAAGGATTTTTTTTCGAATTGTAGGTACATGCCCAGAATCCAAAATGACCCCGGGGGGACGTTTGGTCCTTTAGGGGTTAAACCATATAGACGGATGGAACAGGAAGAGGGCTATGGACAAAACCTGGCCCTTGTTTTTATGTTGGAGGGGGGCCCTATTTAGACCAAGATGGGCGTAACGATGGAAACTTGAGGGCCGCTGGCTCCAAATTTTAGCAATTTTTTCCCCTAATAAAGCTTCTAGACCCTCGAAATTAAAAAAGGCAAGAAAAAGAGGCCTACCCCACAGTCCACCCTATGTAACATCCACCTACATGAAATAAAGAGATCTGTTGGGGTGCCCGTAGGACGTGGGTTGGGGTGTGAACGAGTCCTATTGGGCCCTCATGTGTGCTCCGCTAATTTTTGCGAGACCGCGGTGGGGATGCTCTTACAATAATGAGTTATGGCAATGGACACTTTTGCCATAAGGGGCACTTAGAGAACAACTCCGACACAAACATTTGACGGACAAATGAATGTCGAGATAGGAGATAAACTCATTGTCTGTCCTCACACAGTTTCTCGTGCAACCAATCGTCCTTCACCCAAATTCATAGATTTCACGTCCTTGAATGTACGTGACTCGCACATGCTCCTCTTTTTAGGTGCAGTAACGGGTTTGGGGATCGTCTCTCTCACAGTTGAGATTGTGAGAAGGAAGATATTTTGCAGAGGAGCGTTGCGGGGGATCGCAGCGATGGTGCATTGGGGCCAGACTGACCTTGCGTGCCAGGGCTCCAGCGTCGAGGTCGTGCTCGTGTTGGCATGGGAGCGGAATTGCAGCTGAAGTCTCGTTGAGAAAGGAGCGCGTTTTAGTTACCATGAGCCACCAGTCCATGGCGCTTGCTGCGCCTGCGCGCCTGGCGAGGGGCGCCACTCGCCGCGCGAAGGAGACGCCCGTGTCACAGAGTCAGGTCAGGGTTTTAGCATGTCCATTTTGCACCCCCGGGTTTTAGTTTGTGAATTCCTTTCTGGGGTTTAGGATTTGAGGTTTGGCACCATTGCCGTAAGATAGTAATTGGGACCGTTTACTGGCACATTGTTGATGTGGAGGGAGAGTAGTAGGTTTACGTCACTGATGTGTTTGAATTTTGGCATGAGGACTTGTATCTGTGCTGCTGAGGACGTAGATGTGATGGATTTTAGGATGGTTTCTAGCGTTGCTTGATTCTGGTGTGGTTTGAAATCAGAGGCGAAAGGTCGATTCTGCTCACTTGCGAGGCCGTCTTATGTGTGGAGCAGCAACTGGAGTTTTGGCGACACCTGAAATTGGTGCCAAATGTGGTGCCTTATGTAGTTGTGGACGTTCTGGGAAATACAATATTTTACGGCCTTTTAGGTCATCGGCGTCGCGACCGGGTTTAGTGAGGGCGAAGCAACAGGATTTGCAGGCGGAGCCAGAACCTGTGGAAGCTGTGTCTGGGTTCGAGTGGAAGGAGTTTGAGGAAGCTGTGGAATACAGGGATTTGGAGAGAGCGTTGAAGGTGCTCGAGACGCTCAATAGGTTTGAATCGGACGTGAAAGAAGATGATGATGTTATTGATCTTTCTGTAGAGAGTGCCAGGAATGGGAATGGATCTCTGAGGGCGGGCTCTTCAAATGGAGCAGGAACTTCTTACGAAGGGTTTGCCTTTCCTCGAGCTGATTCCATGAAAATCCTGGATACATGTCAAAGTGCTCAGGATCTGCAACTGGTGGGGCAAGCGTATGGGTGGCTTCAGAATGAGGGGTTCTTGCTGAGCTTCGGAAAGTACAAAGCTCGAGGTAACTAGCTTTTGTAGAGAAGTTCTTTGTTCTGATACTTTGTTGTGCGTGCTCATGTTTACATATGTGGATTGTGGCAGTTTTCGAAGCTGGCGGAGGGAAAAAGGTCGTGACTGCAGAGGATATGTTGGCGTCGTCTGGATTGGATGGTAGTTGTCTCTATTCAATCCCTACTGTTGCTGTTATCGGGATGTGACAGAAACGTCACTTATTTATATGAATTGCATTGCATGTTGATGCGTACATTTGAGAATGTGACTGAGTTCATCGTGTGCAACTTGGTGTTTTTATTTCTTGCAGCATCTAGCCTCTCGCCGAAGAAGTGGGGTTTGTCAGGGAACTCGGCCGTCCAGCTCGTGGCCGGGTTTGCGATTTTCTCCTTTTTAGTGAACAACAACATCGATATCCGTCCTCTTGCAGTCATAATCGTTGCACTGGGTTTACTGGACTCAATTTATCTCGGCGGCACTGGGCAAGGACAGATTTTGAGCCTTTGGCCAGGTTACAGACGGCGGATGCTTGTCCATGAAGCTGGACATGTGCTTGTCGGTAAGTGCCCAGTCTTTCATATGACCCTTTGTGTTGAAATTTAGATCTGAGAATCAGCTGCAAGATCTGACTTATCTTTTACTTGGGTGTCTACAGCGTACTTGTTGGGGTGTCCAGTAAGGGGAGTGGTTTTGGACGCGAGGGAGGCTCTCGCAGCTGGTATTGGCGGTCAGGTGTGAGTTTCTTCCGTTTTTACAACTAACTGTCGTTTCCTTCTCGAAAATGTGTTCCCAGCGATTACGATTCTTCTTTTGCTGTCTACTGTAATTTAAATACTCTACGAACATGAGCACCATGTATTATTGCAAGAAATTCATTCAAAAAGGCAGTTAGAAGATGTGCTTTCCATGGTTGGTTTTGATCCTGTTTCATGCCACGAATGCAGGCTGGCACTCAGTTCTGGGATGAAAGTTTGGCACGGGAAGTGGAGCAGAATAGGTTGACTGAGGCTTCCGTTGACAGGTATGGATTACTCTAGATCAAAAATGCATATCTCATAGTGCTCTAGGTCAGGTTGTGTCCTTGCTTGCCTCTCTTCACTTCTATCCTCTTTTTAATTCCTGGTGTTTCTCCTGGTGCAGATACTCTATCGTGTTATTTGCGGGTATTGCAGCCGAAGGATTGGTGTACGGGGAAGCAGAGGGCGGCGAAAGCGACGAGAATTTATACAAAGGAATCGTAGGAGGGCTACGCCCACCCTGGGGACCTGGCAGGGTTAGCTCCCGTTACCTGTGTTCTTCACTGCTTTCACAAATAGATACACCTGATGGATATTCCATATTCGTTCTACAAGGTCGCTCGCCAGGCCTTCTTTTCCCCTCTTGATCTCGATGAATCTGACAAGCTGCCAGCCGAGAGGCGGAGATCGGAACTTTTATTGTTTACAAATAGCCGTTTGCCTTAAGTTTTATACAGAATCTGTTATTGACCATGAAAAACGCGCTTGCTGGGCATGGCAGATGTCAAATCACGCTCGGTGGGCAGTGCTCCAAGCTTTCAACATGTTGAAGGAGCACAGAAAGGTGCACGAGGCAATCGTGCAAGAACTGGAGCGGGATTCTAGTTTGGCGACTCTTATCAACACCATAGAGACCACTATGGGTACACAAGCTAAGTAAATTATCCGCCAATGCCTCTGTATTCTAGAATTTCCTATGTATTTTGGACCATAGCCTGTATTTTATACCTCCATCGTCTTGAGACGGCCCGGAAGGTGGTACATAGAGAGAATACCCAGCCTCTTCCTCTAAGCATGTGTCCTGACGTCCCTTGCAGTAGCCAAGGCAAGAGTGTAATTCTAGTGTGAAACTTGCGAACACATCATTCGATTGATACTAGTGCGTTTGTATTTTGGCATCATTATTTGAGCACTCAAATGAACAAAGAAGGCAACTGTTGCAGTTGAACTCAATCGGAAAAAATTGTTGCTAGAAGCCACTGTTCTGTACAGGATGAACTACCTTTAAGTGATTCCTAAAATTTGTCCCCGAAGCCTAGAATCATGTGGGTAATAATGCATGTCTCATACTTATGCTGCCTGTATTTCTTTCCTTCGTGATTTGTTTACCTCACTTCCCATCCCGGACTCTTCGAGGTGGTTGTCCATTGTCGTTGTTATACCATTCTTTGAAACGGCAGAAACGTGCTTCATGATATGGCCATTGAAATGCCACCAGTGGTCGAGGCACTCATAGAACTTGCCTTTGTTCCGGTCCCTCTCCGAGACGACGTTGTTAGCCATCTTATCGTCTTTGTATTGCTTGTATAACGAGTTGAACTTGCGTTTGCACGCGACTGGAGTGCGATTGAACCCCTCCACGGACGCCATCATGCGTGCATGCAAATTTGACCACGAGTCCACTCCTGTACATCCAAGAGTTGATGAGCCTCATGACATGAAAGAATCTGCATGAAAGACTGATCGTGTACCGATATTCATTATTCAAAATGACAAGAAAGTGAGACTGGGGGGTATCTTACTGGTCTGACCTTGTTTTTTGGCGTTCTTCACAAAATCAGGCTCCATTTCGCCCCGGACGTCGATCAAAGCATAAACCTCGCTGTCGGGCCAATTCCTGCCTGCCTCGCTCTCTTCGAACGTCTTTTCCTTCACGGGCTTCTTCGGCCGCCCCACTTTCCTCTTGGTTAGAATTCTCGGCGCTGCCTCCTCCTCAGCACACATCTGGACACCAATGGGCACATCAATCGCAGCAGCATCACCGCCTTCTTCGTCCTCTCCCATCACCTCATAACCATCTCTCTTCAGATTTTTCCCCACCACGCTACTCGCACCGCCCAGCTCGTCCCGAGTTGCCACCAGCGTCTGCTCATCCGTCACAACCTCTTGCATCACCTGCAAACACCACAACGCGATATGATACATGTCCTACGAGTCCTACAAGACATACATGATATGATACTTTCATACAAGTCAGCAAGTGATCATGCAACAAAGAACTGACATTAGACGCATGAAACGTGATTGAGTCGAAATAGGATCTTATTATTGAATTCGTGAGCGTTGGACATATCAGCAGAGCAGCTGCTGCCTCATGAGCTACAACGATGGCACTAGTTCTAGAAAAGTGATCTGATCATCCTAACCATGAGTCTCTAGGGCATTGCAACTTCAGAGCTTTGAGAAGTGGGGCGTGCGCTTCTGAACCTGAGCTTGCAAGGCCTCCTGCAAATCCTCAGAGTCAAGCATGGCGGCGTTCCACAGGCCCACGTACTCGAGGCCCTGCGCGACCGTCATGTCGCGCGCCTTGAGCAGCACGGTTTTGGTGCCCGTCACGGCCAGAGGCGACTTGGCCGAGACCTGGCTCGCGACACGCTGCACATGAGCGTCGAGCTCCTCCTTGGACTGCAGCGCGCCCTGCACCAACCCCAGCGATCGCGCCTCCGCCCCGCTGAACCGCCTCGCGGTGAGCGCCAGCTCCATCGCGGCTCCGTGGCCCACGAGCCTGGGCAGCCGTTGCAGGGTCCCCAGGTCGGCCGTGATGGCGACGTCCACCTCCTTGACGCAAAACATCGCATCCTACATACATGCCCACAGTTCGTAATGAGAATAACTCACACATCTAAAGGAGAGTTCATAGAAAAATGAGTGTACCTCAGTGCAGTAACGGAGGTCACAAGCCGTGATCATGTCGATGCCGCCTCCCACACACGCGCCATGGACCGCTGCAATCACGGGCTTTCGACACTCCTCGAACGCGTTGAACGCGTCTTGCATCTCCTTCACGTCGCGGCGAAACTTCTCCCTCTGGCGACCCAGGCACGACAACTCATCTTTCCCTGCACACGAATAATTGATCACGAAACCTGAGATGCCAAGTCAATGATAACGAGAAAAATTCACACAAACCTGGACATATTCGAACCGATCACAAGGCCTGAGCATCCATGATCATGATCAAAATTCACGATACCCTGAGCACCCTACTTTGATATCAAGTGCATGATCACGAGAAGAATTTACACAACCCTGGAAATATACGACGAACTGGGAACCGATCGCAAAATCATGATCATGAGAAAAGTTTGCACAACCCTGAACATACCGGTGAGATTTGTGAAGTGGGTGAGGTCGATTCCTGAGCAGAAATGCCGCCCGGCAGCGTTGACGACGATGACGCGCACCGCGGGGTCGAGGTCCAGGGCGCGCACTGCAGCGGGAATCTCCTGGAACAGCGCGGGGTTGAGCGCGTTGAAGCGCGCGGGCCGGTTGAGCGTCAGCGTCGCGATCCCTCCGCTGTCAGGGCCTGACACTCTCACGCTCTCCCACTCCTGCATAGCCATAGCCGCGACCACCCCACAAAACCCAATCCTTCTCGAACTCCCAAACCATCCGAATCAAAAAATTCCTACGCGACTCTTTTTTGTCCGAATTCAACCAGAAACAGAAAATCTGCACCCGCTCAGGGTCCAAGGAAGAACAAAACCCGAAAACCCCATAGACCCCATCTTGGACCGCCCCTGAAGTTCGGCTCCAGTAAGTTCGTCAATTGAACGAAAACGCGGCACCTCGCCACGAATGAATGAAAAACACGCGCATGCGAAAGTGCGGGAACTTGTCCTTCAAAGTTCAGACCTTCTGAAATTGCGTAGTGGAAGGAAGTGACTAGTTTCACGAGTAGTTGCTTGAGATGTGAGAGTTGAGAGTTTTTGAGAGAGATTAGGGTTTGAGGTTCATCTGAGATGTGGTAGTGAGAGTTGGGAGTTTTTCCGAGAGAGGAGCGCTTAGGGTTAAGTTTTGTTCGAGATGTGGGAGTCAGTGTTCAGAATTGAGATGTTTTTTTGGAGAGAGAGAGGGAGGAGTGATTAGGGTTTGTGGGGGTGAGAGTTTTCGAGTTTTCGAGTTTCTGAGGGAGTAGTGAATCGGAATTTGGGTGCGATGGAGCAGCAGCGGAGGATGAAGACGATCCAGCAGAAGTTTCGAATGAAGGGCTTCACGCTGACTCTGGACGCGCTCAAGGCGGCAGTAGCGTTTGTCCACGACTCAGCGATGGCGCCCTCCGAGGCGATGGAGGCGCTCCTGCGGACCACCGACGAGCACGCGTCACTACGGAGCAACATGCTCGACAAGGCCACTCTAGAGTCGATCCTGGCCTCGGTGAAAGGGGTGGAGAATCACACGCGCGCGCTGCAGGTGGTGGACGCGTTCTCGGTCCCGCGCGTGGCGTTCGACCCGGTTCGCAAGGTTGTGTACAAGCAGCCAGCGAAGGGCGCCCTCCACGGCGAGGCGGGAGCCAAAGCCTCATTGTACCGCGAGCGCTTCCTGCTGCTGCAGCAACGCATCCTAAAGGACAAGCACTTCGCGAAGCCGGCGTTCGAGGGCTCTGGGCTGGGCAGCTGCGAGATCACGCCGCTGCAGTCGCTAGTAGGATGCGCGGGGAGCCGCTGGGTCATGGGCGTGATCCTGCAGGTGGAGGATGGGCGGTTCCATGTGGAGGATCTCACCGCGGTGGTGCCCATCGACATCGCAGAGGCCAAGATCACCGCTGGTTTCTTCACGGAGAATTCCGTGGTGCTCGCAGAGGGCGAGCTCCAGCCCAACGGCGTGTTCAAGGTGCACACAATGGGGTTTCCGCCGCTGGAGAGGCGCCAAACCTCGTTGCAGAGCGCTGCAGGGCTGAGCCTTCTCGCGGGCGCGTCCGTCACCATGGAAGAGTACGTGCGCCTCGAGAAGCTGGAGAAGCTGGCGGTGAACGACATGTTCGTGGTGCTCTCGGATGTGTGGCTTGACAGCGTGGAGACGATGGCAAAGCTGGAGGAGGTGCTCGATGGGTACGAGTCCATGGAGGTCGTGCCATCGCTGTTCGTGTTGATGGGAAACTTTTGTTCCTATCCATGCAACCTCGCGTCGCACGATTTTGCTGAGCTGCGCGGCCAGTTTGCGCAGCTCGGCGAGCTGATTGCGAGCCATCCCCGCATCAAGGACGGGTCGCAGTTTCTGTTTGTTCCGGGACCTGGTGATCCAGGTCCACCGAACGTCCTCCCTCGTCCTGCGCTCCCTAAATACTTCACGAACGAGATTCTGAAACAAGTGCCGAATGCCACCTTCGGCAGCAACCCCTGCCGCGTCCGATTCTACGCGCAGGACATCGTGGTGTTCCGGGAGGACCTGCAGTACCGGATGCGCCGCGCGTGCATTGTTGTCCCCGCAGAGGAGGAGACGAACGACCCGTTTGAGCATCTGGTGGTGACGATGCTGCACCAGAACCATCTCTGTCCGCTGCCGCTCACGACGCAGCCCGTGAACTGGAACTATGACCATGCGCTGGGGCTTTATCCGACGCCGGATACGATCCTTTTGGGGGACAGGGCTTCGCAGAACGTGATCACGTACCAGGGCGTCACGTGCTCTAATCCGGGCTCATTTGCCAACGATGGCACTTTTATTGCGTACAGGCCTGCTGCTAGAGAAATCGAAGTGTGCGCTGTGTGATGCCGGAACATTGACACCAGAACCTAGTTTCTATGATGCTCAAGGAGATGGAAGCTCACCGAAGACGCGATGCCTTCACATCGTGGTAATGCACTTCCGAGTGCTCGAATTAGCAACAAACTTTCACATATATCAGCAGATCCCTCGTGCTGAAACTCCAGGGTGGTCTAAGTTCCAGCACGAACTGCCAATGTGAGTTTTCGTCCTTGAACCTTCAAAATGTCGTGACCCTGACACTTTGGATCACACCCCTGCCAGTGAGTTTTCGTCCTTGAACCTTCAAAATGTGAGTTTCTTCGCTGTAGCTAATTTGGCAGAGCGTTGCGTTCAGCTGCTTTAAATACTGTTTTGTAACTTTGGTTTGTGCTCCTCCGTTATATATCAATTCTAATGTTGCGAAAGTGGAATTTGCCTTTGCAGGTAACTTCAGGGATCAATTGGATCGCACCTGCTTGGATGATCCCAAGCGAAGCGGTGTCTTATGTTTGGCACAGAAGTCCCGGCACTGCGTCGTACTCGGGTGCTGTATTCTTTCATCTTTCTGATTGTAATCGCTCAACTTTTTCTTGAGGACATGGACTAGTAAATTACATGGAGTTGGTCACGCCTTGAAGTGATTTTCCAATATGCCGACAGTGTCTGGGTCACGACATCGAAACCGTCTCCCTTTCTATTGTGCCGTGGAAGCTACTAATTTATGATCATCCGGTCTAGCACGAGTCCATCCTGTTGTTCAGGTGCAGAATTGGAGACAGTTTTCATTGTCTATATCGGATGAAGTTGTCATGGAGGAGGTAAATGCAAACTCTTATCCCTTCCCAGCGCTTGATCTGTCATTTCACTGAGGAACATGACCACCGCATCAACAGCTAGAGAAGGTGTGCATATAATCGGTGAGTGCGTGAACTGGTATAATAACACTGTTACGTAAAATCTGTCACCTCATGGCAATATTAAACCGAGTCGTGGTGAAACTTGTAAAATGGTGAATTAATATTGGACGATAACAGAAATGGGGCTCTGGACCACATGCTTTCCATCTCGCCACTGCAGAAATGCGAAGTCCGCCACCGAGGTGTTGGCAGCCCCCGCAGTCGGAGCATTGACTATCGTCACCTGCAGAGTGAACGTCTTCTTCTGGTTGCGCGCACAGAATCTCAGCACCTCGGGGAACACTCTCACCTGGATCCCCGAAGGAGCCAGGATTTTTGCTCTGTAAGTGACACAACTATACGCTCTCTCTCCGACGTCAGTCACGGTCCGCGTCATATTCATGGAGATCGGCGTCTCGGAAGACCGGTACGCGAACACTGCAGAAAACGAAGGATAGTTCATGTCTTCGACCTTGACCGGGACAGTGGGACACCGGAACGTGGAGTCACCGTAGATGTTGCGAATGGCCGCCTGCGAGTAGTTCAACGCGCACAGAAAATTCACGTAGTCATGGGGTCCCAGATCGTAGATTAGGCCCGGGTCCAACGCCTTGTCAGGACGCACATGTCCAGATCCGAACAGGAATGGATTGCCTTCTTCGCTAGTCATGTTGGCTGCAAGAGGCTGATCCTTGATAGTCTCTCCGGTGTTGTCGAGGAGAGTGGCGGTGGTCATCATGGCGGATTTGATCGCCGCGGGGCTCCAGTCGGGGTGGGCGCTTCTCAGCAACGCGGCCAGTCCACTTACATGTGGGCACGACATCGACGTGCCAGAGATGATGTTGTACTCGACTTGTCTATTGTCAAATGGGAGGTTGGTAGGACCAGTGCTAGACATCCCAGTCCACGCCGCGAGGATGGACACGCCGGGCGCGGTGATGTCAGGTTTCAGGACCTCGGGCGTGATAGGGTTGGGCCCTCGCGACGAGAACGACGCGACCACTGGCGCGGGCTTCACGCCGCGGCGCGCCGATAGGAATTGGAACCTCGCGGTCGGCCCGGTGGTTGATTCCATGTACGTGAGGATGGCGCGCGCAGCCGCGGCGCCGACGTGAGTCGCGGGCAGGAAGTGCGCATCGGCCGTGACGGACTCGCCGTCCGCGGGCGTGTTGAGCAGGATCATCCCCGCGCCGCCTGCGGACGCCACCACGAAGGACTTCTCCACGCGCGCGTTGGAGCCCCGGGTGCAGACCACGATCTTGCCAACGACGAGCGCGGGGTCCAGCGATCCCGGCATGCACAGCGCCGCGCTTGTGACATTGCTCACGGCGGCGTCAGCGCTCAAGATGAGCTTCATTGGTTTCTTGCCGCCGAGCTGGTACCAAGAATCCCCGCGCAGCACCTGCCCGTCGCCCAGCTTCACGTTCGCGGGGAACGTCCTGTCCACAGTGCTGGCCGCGACGGTCATCAGCCACGGAGCATAGTTCGCCAGAGTCTGCAGCTTCGGGCCCGCGTTTCCAGCGGAGCACGACACGAAGATGCCGCGTCGCATGGCTCCGAAGGCGCCGATCGCGATCGGATCTAGAAAATACGGTTCTACCTCGTTTGTAGATCCGAGAGAGATGGAGAGCACGTCCACGCCGTCCGCGATCGCCTGGTCCATCGCGGCGAGGATGTCGGATCCGACGCACCCCTGCAGCCAGCACACCTTGTAGACAGCAATGCGTGCCCTTGGTGCCATGCCGCGCGCGGTTCCTCTCGCGGCACCGAACAAGCTCGCGTTCTGCGCCGCGGACCCCGCCGCTGTGGACGCCGTGTGCGTTCCGTGCCCATCGTAGTCCCGTGGCGACCTCGGCTCCAGCGTCTCGTTCAGCCCCTTCCCTCTCTGGTTCAGCAGCGCCCTCTCGTAACCCGTGGAGTAGAATCTAGCACCGATCAGCTTCCTGTTGCAGTGAGACGCGTTGAACTCGTAACCTGGTTGGCAAATCCCTTTCCACCGCGCAGGCACCGGCCCTAGCTCATCGTCCCTGAAACTCTCTCTCTCAGGCCACACCCCGCTGTCTAGGACACCGATGATCACGTCGTCTCCGAGGTGACCCTCCCGCAGGAGCCCTCTCTTGGGGCTCAATCCCAGGTACTTGGGCGTGTAGGTGGTGTGCAGGGAGAATATGGTGTCCGGGTACACCCCCTGCACGCCGTCCATCTCTCGCAGCAACGCGGCCTCCTGCGGCGTCATCTCAGCGGAGAATCCATTGCAGACGCGGCTGTAGACGTGAATCAGAGGCGACGAATCATCATTCCAGGCCAACGTTGTCGAGCTGGCCTGCCTCATGGACCGCAAGAGTTCCGTGTACTGCGCCGGCGCTGAGGAATCACCGACGCTCGATGTGCTCGTTGATTGAAAATCATTGTCCACGAGAACAATGAACGTTCTTGCAGCTGTTCCACCGTCTTGGCTGTCGACTCCAGGCCCGTCAATCAAGGTGAAATGCACCGGAGCGGCCTCGCTCTGTACTTGAAGCATCCAGAGCGCCAACAGTAACACCCCGAGAAAGCGACTCTTCATCGTTGACACTCCTGTGAAATTGAAATAATACGGTCTTCACAGCAAAGAATTAGTCTACTGTCTAAACACCATGAACGCAAGTGACTCGCATTACAGCACAACCTAATCAAAGCAAGATCTGATCCCAATACACGTCGGTTACAAACTACTCAGAGGAGTTTCATTACACAAAATGATGAACTTTGTACGAAGCATAATACAAAGCCAGCCACCTTCACATCCTGAACCTGAACTATCAATCAGAAGTTCCAATGCTAGAATCTCATTTGATAAAATCAATGTACGATGTCACAATTTACTGCAACACTCCATGAAGAGGTTCATTCAACAAATGAACTATCGAAGTTCATGTGGGGAATTCGGATCGAAGTACTTTGATGGTTGCTTATCCATTTAGGAATGATTGAGAGAAAAGGGACAGAAAAGCATCGAAGCTGTACTCATCTGCTTGGCTCCGCGCTCACCTCGAGATATTAAATTCGGCGCTCACCTATTAAATGATGCACTAGTTTTAAACACTTTACAAAAAAGTGAAGGCTTTAGCAAATGGGATACAGTGTACGTGAACAGCTCACAAACGGCTGCTTCTTGTACAGCCAATGGAAGATGAACCTGATTAATTTCTGCTCATGAACCGGGAACATTTGTAGGTCACTTTCGAGTTCAGCGCGTGTGTTAAAGGCAATATGGTGGCCTGCTCTCAACCAATGCGGTAAATCAGGCGTAAATTCCTTAAATAAAGCTCTAGATCCTCGGCCTTCAACCTCAGCAATGGCTGTTATTATAATTTATTTCGTGTAAAGTCAATTGTAGCTTTTTTTTTTTTGTTTTTTTTTTTGTTTTTTTTTTTTGACACAAGTATAGAGAGCCTTTATTATTGCAAGGAAAGAGAACAAGGCGGGCCCCGGCTAAGGCTGGCGAGGCCGGACTAGAGCCCGGGCCAGGTCAAGGGTTAGGATGAATGTTAGAGTGAAAGTGAGTCCTATTGCTATTCCTACTTCTAGCACTAACACTAGATAAAAGCTTCTAGTGCGGTCTTTCGTCCGCCCAGGAGGCGAGAACCTCATTACAACACCATTGGTTCTTGAAGCGCTTAGCATAAAGCTCGCTTTTCTCAGGAGCTTGTTTGCAAAGGTTGAGCGTTTAAGCCCAAGCATTCTGACCATAATCCACAAGCCCCAGCCAAATATTGGCTTGGATCTTCTGATGGTGCCACCAAAAATTGTTAAAGGCAGCATCATTTCTCTCAATCCAGAGAGTCCAGATGATGATGCCCCTTAAGAGTAACGAGATCTTGCAGAGGGGCTTGAACATGTTCTGAATACGATGCCCAAAAATGCCTTGCTTCCACGCCAAAGTAGGGCCAACCATTCGGAGGACCCAGGTTCCTCAATTGTAGCTTTTCTGAAGGTATTAATCTTAGCTTTGGGTTGTTCTGACTAGAGCAATACGGTGAAAGGGATCTCTTTAAACCATATAGACAGATGCCCAAGGCGAATTGACCCTCTCGTTCCCCCTTGTGGGATGAAGGAGTTAGTTGCAGCTCTAGAGGTATCATCCCTAATAGCCGGCTAGCTGATCAAACCCTAGTGGTTGGCACACACACCCTCCTCTCCTTCCGGCATATGCCCTAGCCTGTGCGCTCCTCTCGCCTGCCTATGCATGCCCCGGCCTGTCGTGACACATTTCTCTACGAAATACTTGTGACGGGTATTGCCTTCTATGTTGTGACACATTTCTCTATGAAATGTCTGTGATGCATATTGTCTCTTGTGAGCAATACTTGTTAGGACCCCAAAAAAAGCAAAAGCAAAAACTTTTTATATTATTATGAAGTCATTAACCCCTAAATTTCTTTGACAATTTCACACCAAAAACACTTCAAAACTCCCCGTTCTAGTGCAATGAGTAAGGACGAAACAAAAAAAAATTTACTTCTAGTTTTAACCGTAGGATCTCAATTAAGACTTACTAGGTAACTTACATAAAAAAATTCATAAAGTTTGGTGGCACGGATTGTAATATTATAGTGTTTGAAGTAGTAAAAAGGGTCCATTTTTATCCCTACGTTCAGTAGATCAGTAGACTTTGACTTCACTTAGTCATAAATTTTTGCACTACACAAGGTCTAAATCCATTTCCACCATGTTAAGCACGATACTAGTTCCTTGTACCCCAATTTTTAGAGGTAGAGAAAGGGTGTAGCATATTCAAAAAAATTGTGCAAGGAGCATAGGTTCAAAAATTGTCAAGTTGCATTATATTTTTTTGAGAACATAGCATGTTTTAGAATGAGAATCCAAATGGTCGACAAGAAGGTTTACACCACATAATGCTACGGAAAAAATACAGAGTAACAAAAATATGATGATCTTGAAGTTTTATGTGAAAAAGAAGAAGTTTTTTTGGTACCTTGCCCAACAATATGCGATAATGTGTGAAAATGTTTGACTTGGATTTACATGCTTTCTTTCACTAAAGACAAGAGATTTTTTGACAACACAAAAGGAAATAATACTATTTGCCAAGTATTGAAATTCTCACATTCAATAGAGTGTCATGGCAAAAGTTTTTGGAGTTGCCCGAAGTGCCCACTCTACCCATTTGAACTTCAAAACCCTATAACTTTTTCATAAAATGTTGGATTTAGGAGATAATTGAACTCAAACAAAGCTTTTAGTAATGTCCATATACTGTAAAAATTTCAAAAAGTAATGATATAAATTGACGCATGAGGTAAGGAAAGGAGGGTGTGGACAAAACATGACCCCTATTTTAATGTTGGAAGGGGTTTCCAATGTGAGCCCTTCAAGAGTACGTCCAAATTTGGCAAAAAAAATCCAAAAAAGCTCATGACCTCCAAAGTTAAAAAAGCCATAAAAAAGAGACCTACCCTTTGGCCCACCCTCCGTGACATCAGTCTACATGAAACGAAGAGATCCCGGAGAAAGTTGTAGCATGTTATTCATGTAGCATGTTATCCATGTGATCTAGTCAGAAGGAGTCAAGTCTGATAATTGGTGTTCGTGTACAGTAGCAGATATGATTCATGTGCCCTGCTCGGAATGGATACTTGCTTGATGGTGCACGCTGACATTCTTTGTTGCACACGTCAACTTTTCCGCTCAATGTGAATGTACAAGGAATAAATGAGGAGGCATGCAGACGTGGCTTTAAAAAGGAGCATACAATTGTGAAGTTTCCTTGAAGGTCCTTTTGGAAGAGGAATGAGAGCCTCTTTCCATGCACCACCAACCCGTCATCTCTTATGGGGTCGGGCCACTTCCATGCTCATCCAGAATGAGGACCAAAATTAGTAAGTAGGGTGTTTGAGAGGATGATGGGGTTGGCAGCTCCTCTTGGTAAGCCCAACCTCTACAAGTCCAACCTCTAACCTTGATAATATCACACTTGTTAATATAACACCTTGATATTGTCACCCAAAACCTTGAAACAGATTTTCTTAGTGTAAAACTACCTTGTTAATATCACTATCACCCTTGATAATATCACTTTTTTTTTTCAAAATCTGTACTGTGAGTGTGACAATATAAAAAATAAATGGATGAATAAGTGTCGATGATGGCATATCTCGTCGGAATGTTTTACTGTATCTACGATTGGGGATGATTCCTGAATGAAAAATGTGCGCAAATCATAAATTTTGGTGAAGACCAGGGTTCTAAGAAGAGCGAGGGTTCTGAGCTCCAAAAGCATTGAGACTCGGGAGAGGACAAGGGTTTGCTTGCGGTTGGTTTCTTTACATATTTAGTACAGTACAGGTCGCTGGGATGTAAGTTCATTGCTGGAACGGCGATTAATTGATGATACTGTATGTGTAATGTGAACCAGTTACACCTTGCGACATCTTATTTCTCAATGACCATTTGACATGAAGTGAGATAAATCATATGTTAGGTTTCAATGAATTTACTAATTTGTTAAGTTTCAATATGAGATTTCACTAATTCATTTATTTGATTTTGGTGATTTATAACATCTGATGCTGATTAAATCAGGTTGGAAAATCAAGTGTATGACAGTTTGTAATTTAATTTAATTTTTTGAATTTTTTGAATTTTTTTTGGCCTTCTTTTTTGATAATATCACATTTTGCCTGAAATTGCCAAACGTGATATTATCAAAATTATCACACCTTGATAATATCACATTTTGGGTGAAACGGAGGGTGTGATATTATCAAGGTTAGACTGTATTTATATTTCCCTACATACTATTTCTCTCATTTTAGATTTTGTAAAGGTAATTTTAAGGTGTTTAACCCCTAAG
Source organism: Bryoerythrophyllum caledonicum (assembly GCA_963971425.1). Taxonomy (NCBI): domain Eukaryota; kingdom Viridiplantae; phylum Streptophyta; class Bryopsida; order Pottiales; family Pottiaceae; genus Bryoerythrophyllum; species Bryoerythrophyllum caledonicum. Next base: position 22,985,575 of record OZ020520.1, on the reverse strand, counting down.
GTACTGTGACAGTTTCACACCAAAAACACTTCAAAATTATTGGATTCTAGAGCAATGAATTAAAAAGGAAACAAAAACTTTGATTTCTAATTTTGACCGTAGGATCTCAAATAAGAATTATTTAGTATCATACTCGCAAAATTTGATTCACTTTGACCGCACGGATTGAAAGATTATAGTGTTTAAAGTCTAGCAAATGGTTTGTTTTTTTCCTTGCGTTCAGTAGATTAGCAGACTTTGACTTCACTTAGTGTCAAATTTTTGCACTACACAAAGTCTAAATCCATTACCTTTGTGTTAAGCATGATGTTAGTTCCTTATACACCAAATTTTAGGGGTAGAGGAGGGGTATATCATATTCAAAACAACTATGCAAGGAGTGGAGGTTCAAAAATTGCCAATTCGAGTTTTAATTTTTTGTGAATTTAATATGTTTTAGATTGATAACCCAAAAGGTCAACAAGAAGATTTACACTACATATTGTTGCAGAACAAAAAAGAAGTAAAAAATATCTAAGTTTTATGTGGAAAAGAAGAACTTTTTTTGGTACCTTGCTTGACAATGTGTGAAAATGTTTGACTTGGGTTAATATGCTATTTATCACAAAAGACAAGAAGTTTTTTTTGACAATATGAAGGGAAAAAATAACAAATGCTGATATGGGAAATCTCACATTCAATAGAGAGTCCTAGAAAAAGTTTTTGGAGGTGCCCAAAGTGCCCGCTCTCTCCAATTGAAATTCAAAACCCTATAATTTTTTCAATATATGTCCGATTTAGGAAAAAATTGTTCTCCCACTGAGGTCTTTGTAATTTCTTTTTACAATAAAATTTCAAAGTGGAATGTTGGAAATTGACAATATAGGAACATGACCGAACTTTTGGAAAGCCCATTTTTGACACTTGGTCCTTCCTTGATTAGATAGAAGGGACCTATGTGGAAGGGACTTGGTGGCTTTCTATTCTTGGGTTGGGTTGGGAAGCTACAGTGAACATATCGGGTCGGGGCTTACATGGAAACACAACCTTGGTAGAGCATGAAAGGGTGAGCTTCAAATGCTGAAAGAAAAAGAGCATTTTAAGATACATGCATACACTTTTTCTGCACTAATGAATGTTTGTGTAATATAGTCTAACCACTTTATTACAACACTCCATTATACAACAACCTCGATTATATGACACATTTTTGTGCGACCAAACTTTAAATGTAGTTTTAGCTCTTATACGTCAGCTTGGGAACTGTATAAGAGCTACGTAGAAGAATACGTGCATCACTAATTAGGATTCTTCTTTCACTTTGCCTCCATTATGAATGTTGCCTCCTTGTGAATGACCTTATGAATCTTCACTACAGAAAGGCTTGACAACACCCCATGATTTGACCTCATCACGGATTTGGGTGATGTAGATAATCAACCTCCACATGTTGTGCGCTTATCCAATGCTCAACATCATGCTCAAATGCTCTCCAATTTCATCATGAACAATTCTAAAAAGTTTGATGATCATGATGTAATGGTGTTTAAAAAGATATTGGGGAGGTTGTAGAAGATGATTATAGCAAATCGTAGTAGACAACATTACAAAACTTTAGACGCCGTCTTTGTACATAATTTGTAGACTTGTTACTTGAGGATTTTCTTATGTGATACTTGCAACGTTATGAAGTTCCTACAAGCTCCTTACAATGCGTTTCTTGTGCCTTTTTCTTTGGCCTTAAGGTCTGCTTAGGTGTTAATCCTTAAACACTAGGTTGGCTATGGCAGATGGAAAATCTACGAGTATAATAAATGATATTCTATAGAATCTATTAGGCTCATAGATTTGACCATCAGCCACGCTAACATTAAAGGATTAAAGGATCAAATTAGACCATTTAGAATTAGACAAATTCTATATAGCACTTTTGAAGTATTTTTGGTGAGAATTAGTCAAGGAAATTTAGGGTTAACGGCAATCGTCCAAACACCAAAAGAAAAAAATCTAGATCTACTGCACCAACCTTCAAAACATCTCTTATCTTAATAATTTCCAACAAATCCTCGCCATGGGTTCACTCACCAAATCACAGTAGAAGACAAGAGAGTAATTTTGTGGCAAATGTGCCTGTAAAAAATAAAAAACTAGCCGAGCAACAAGTTGAGTTTGTGAGGATTAGATTACATTCCATAATTTACAGAGGGTTTTGTGAGCTTTTTGGATGTTTCTATGTTGATGCCCACACAATTTGCTCATTCTTCGATGTCAGTATGATAGTTGCATGCCTTGTTTCGAAACATTGTTTCAAAATGTTTCAAAATGTTTCGAAGAAATTAAATAAAACATAGAGATTGTTTCAAAAACTATTATAGTGTATCTTCCATCATTACATCAAACAATATATATTTGTGCAATATTTCATTCTTATTCACATCTACAATGAGTGTCACTTGGAATGAAAAAAAACATACAATTTGTATTTTCAAATATTCACAAGTACAATCAAAACAAAAACTTTATGTCCCTCAAAACATAATAAGAAGAAGAAGAACGCCGGTTCCCGAAAGAGGGACCGGCGTGAATAAAGTGTATGTTTCTTCCACTACTAAGACCATGCCCACAGGACAAGGAATTAGTGAGTTGGAACTACTTCCCCCTTTCGAGGGTAGACACTATGTAACGAATAGCCAGAAACCCACAGAGCAACACACCCAACCAACTAAACTTCCAACCCACCAAGCTAGTAGCCAAAAGAACCTCAAGCCAATTCAACCGAGCAGCCTACAAACTAACCAGTCTAAGTAAATCAAAACGGGGAGTGAAATCAAGGGGGGTCATGCATATCGGGAAGGGCTTGGTTGTTTTCAATTTTGCGTTTATGTAGTAAAATGGACATGGCATATTGAGTAGCGATGGTGTTAATGTTTTTAAAGGTGTTTTTAATTGATTCAATGGGTATTTTAAAGGTATCTTCTAGGGTTTTCATAGATGGGATAAAGGTGGTGGCACGAGCGCCGGATGTGATTACTATTAGGGGATCCACATGCCATCCAAGGGAAATGATGTCGTCAATAAGGGGTTGGTATTTATCTATTTTGTTTTGGATTGTTTCTGGGGAAAATCTGTCGTTGCAGTAAGTGAATTTAATGAATTGGATGGTGTAGTCTTGTTCGATGTTAGTGGGTGGTGGGTCATTATATTTTAAGCCTTTAACACAAAGGATGTCCGGTTTGAGCCTAGCATTGCAATGACACCTTTGAGTCTCACATGAGCATGGGAGTAGCCAAGGGGGGACCGTATTTTCTTGTGTATCGTTGTTATAAGTGCCGGCGTTCATTAGTATAAAACATCTCGATTTGTTACAGGAGGTGATTAGTTTCCGGACTTCCCATACCGCTTTATTATGTCTTTTGACAATTAGGGAGTGTATGTGGTGGTTTTGGCATTTAAGTAAAACGTGGAGCCATGTGTCAGCGTCTATTGAGGGGCATATGGGGCATGTTATGGATGGGAATCTTTCAATTCCAAAGAAGAGTTGTTTGCGTGCGTTTCCCATGTATTGACCGGTGCGAAATTTGATGAGGCATGTTATTTGTGAGTCTGAAATGATGGGGTTTTTCCAAAAATTTGTAGACAATTCATTGTCAATGTCTTTATTGTTGGTCCATTTTTCTATGTTAGGAATATTTTCAGAGATAGTGTCAAGGTTGTTGTAGAGGTCTTGCTTTTTGAGATATTTGCCCAAAAATCTAATCGGGCCTTTGTCGGGGGTATCTTCTTTGGAAGGCCAGTCTTCTTTTTGAAAGTAGTATGGGGTAGCATGTGCATGTTCGTGTGGGTCTTTGGCATCTTTGTGTGCTTTTTCTCGTCCTTCTTTTGCTAATTTATCTGCTTGTTCGTTGCCATCAATGTTGGCATGGGCTCTCACTTTGTGGAAGGTTGTGATTTGTGTTCGATTTTGTAACATTTGTACCATTGATGTTAGAATGGTTTTGTCGGGGTGGCTATTATGGAGAGTAGGGTGTGTTATTTGAGTGTTTAATAGGTATAATGCATTTATACAATCGGTGAATATGTGTGCGGGTTCATTATTGTATTTTGTTGTGATGATTTGTAGTGTTTTATGTATGGCCATGAGTTCTGCTCTAAGGATGTTTTGTAGTCCATGGAGTCTTTTGGCTAGTTTAATCTCTTTGATAGAGTTATAGATGCCATAGCCTGCTTTCTCTCTACGCCATGATCCTGGGCTAATTTGTTCTGGTGGTTTAAAAGATCCATCGGTATAATAGCTATATTCGGGGTTAAATTTTATTGTGACCTGAGTCGGATAGTTGGGAAGAGGGGGCGGTGTGATGAAGTACTTTATTGTATTGTTAATATGGTTTAGTTTCGACCAATTTTTGCTTTTGTTTACGGGGGTTTGTGGAGGTGTCGGTAGGGCTAATTTTGTGTGTAGTTGGGTTATGTTTAAATTCTTTGTTATGGATGTAAGTTCGGCAAGTTGTTCCAGGGTTCCGAGGGTTTGGTCTTGATGATGGACACATATTATTTGTAGTGTAGATGGCTCAATTCGGGGTTTTTTTAGTTCGGGTGGGATAGTAGGTTCTTCGTATGGTATTGAGTCTGCTTCAAATATTGCAATTATATGGGAGTCTGGAAATGGGTTTGAATGTTGGTTGTTGTTTTGGTACCACTTGTTGTTTGGTGTGATGATGATTGTATTTGTGTTAACTGGATCATGTTTGGCAGCTAGTCAAGCCCAATGTATTGCTTGTTCCATTTCTTTCTCGCCGTGGGGGTGCGCTATACCATTACCGGTCCATTTGTAGTCAAAGGCCTTTCCTAGTGATCCGAATATTTTCTCTTTTGTAGGGTGAGTAGAATTTTTTTAGTTTGGTAGAACATGTAACCGGGGAAGAAAAGTATGATTGCTCGATATTAAAAGATGAGATTAGTGAGTCCAAAATGAGAGTGGGTATTGTGTATTGGGCATTTTTGAGGGGGTCAATTTTTGGTATTCGGTATTTATACCTTTGGTAGGGCCATATTAGTTCGGTTTCAAAGGGTTGGGTCGTTGGTTCGATGTTTGTAGGAGTTTGTAATTTTGTATTATATTGATTCCATAGCCATTGGAGTCGGGTAACGGGGATGGTGTGTAAATGTCGGCCGTTTTCTTCGTATAGATGTGCTTGATTGTTATCTATTTGAATTGTGTTTGAGAATGTAAGGATATCAGTTTCGGGGTTGCATTCTATTGTATAGATGTTTAAGAGTGGGATAATTATGGGTGGTGTTACGGATCTTGAGTCTGAGAATTGTTCTTGTGGATGGTGGGCAAGGATAATATCCGAGTATTTTTTGTTTTGAATCTTTTGGTAGTATTGTTTTAATTTTTCGGTGTTATGTATGGAGGCATTGGTGTCGTGCCGTGGAAAAAGGTCTCTTTGGGGGATCCATTTATTGTATGTATTATCATTGTGTTGCCATTGGCATAAATATTTTGTGTAGGTAGTTTGTATGTTGTTTGTGTCTATGTGTTGGATGTGCTTATGGCTTATGATATTATTAATGGGGTATGTGGTAGGGTTTTTGGGGATGTATGTTGGGGGGCGGGGGTGGTATGTATGTGGAGGGTTAGGAGGATTGGTTGGTGTGGGAATGTTTCTTGGGATGATGTTGTTGTTGAGGGTGATGAATGGATCTTTAAGTGTATGAGAGTATGGGTGTATGTTGCAAGGAGTATGACATATAGTGGGGCATGATGGGTGGCAAAATAGTTGTTTAGCAACATTTAGGGCACTTTTTATTAGTTTAGATGGGGTGAAGTGGTAGGTTTTGAAGTCTTCATTGTTCATGATGTGTGTACCGTTAGGTAGAGTAATTTGGTTTAGTTCAAAAAAAAATTTTGAGAGGAGTTTTTGCAGAAGCTTTTGGGAGAGTTGGGCATTGAGTGTGTTGTGATTTAGTGTTTCTTGGCGCCATAGTATTTCTAGCGATGTAGGATTGATGAGGAAGTTTGGGAGCGTACTTTTAAGGTGGGCTTTAGTTATATGTTTTAATAAGAAGAACGTTCGTGTTATTGGTGATCTTATGCAATCACTTTTTTTAATTCTAGGTATGTTTTCGGCGCCACCGTATTGGGCGAGGACATATTGAGTTAATCCATTATATATTTTTCCAAGTCTACCTTTATCGTTTAACGCATTTTGTAGTTGTTCACCTATACATCTGAGATATGCGTTTTTGAGGGAGAAAGCTTCCAGTCCAAATAGGTTATGTGGGAGTTGGGTTATTGCGTTTGACATACATTTTGGTAATCCACATATGGTTTTTTGTATGGCTATTATTTTTGATCCAGTTTTTTGATAGCTGGCATAGAGTATGGTACACCGTAGAAACTGTATGCCACACCTGGGCGTAGTACGGTATCCACCATTTTTATTTTTTGTTTCATGGTGGCCGGGCATGTTGTTAGTTCTTTGCATTGTTTGATGAGTTTCATGGTTGTAGTGTGGATTTGGATTTTCTATTTCAGTGAAGGGACAAGATTTGTACCTAAGTATATGTATGGTTCATTTTGGTGTAGTGTGGGGATCGGCTGGTTACGGTAATTAATGTTAGAGGTTTGCATTAAGGCTTTGAAAGTGGTGGGATTCAATTTGGATTTGTTTGGGCATCCGGTAGCGGCACATTTTGGGACACCTACGTCCATACCGGCCCATTTACAATATCTATCAATTTTATTGAGTTGTATTTGTATATGTTTGATTGTGTTAGTTATGACAGCAAGGTCATCTGCATATGCGGCAGAGTTTATTGTGACTTGTGATGTGCCAAACTTGTATCCGTTGTTGCCTCTTTCTAGCCATTTGAGTAGTGGTTCTAAGAATATAATGAATAGATATGGGCTAAGGGTGTCTCCTTGTATGGTTCCTCTTTGGATGGGTATAGGTTTTGTTTTCTCAAAGTGTTCACCAACATAGTAAGTGGATGACTGGGAGTAGATGTTCCCTACAAGTATAGTGGCATCTTTTGGGTATCCCAAGTCCATCATTATTGTCAATAATCGGGCATGGTCTATTGAGCCAAAGGCATTTTTAAAGTCAACGTATAATATGTATATATCTTGGTTAGTGAATTTTGCGTCTTCTAGTGCGGCTATTATAGTCTGTATTTGTCGAGCGGTACTTCTTTCTGCTCTAAATCCTTCTTGACTGTCATGTAGGATTTTGAATTTTTTGCCGTATGAAGATAGAATAGAGGTGAGTGTACTAGTGAAGAGTTTGTATATTGTGTTAGCTAGTGCAATTGGTCTATGGTTGGGTAGTATAGATGGGTTGCCTTTTTTGTATAGTAAAATTGTTGCACTTGATTTCCATGAGGTTGGTATTTGTTTTTGTTTATAACAGTGAGAGAAGAATAGGAATAGTAATTTATGAAATCTTGGAGGCATGTTTTTAAGTATTGAATTTGGTATGCGGTCTGGGCCTGGGGCTTTGTTGTTACCAAGATTTTGGAGGCATGTATCGTATGTGGCTCTGTTGAGGTATTGATGTAGTGGTGTTTCTGGTTCACCTCTTTTGTCCAGGGTATATCCATCTAGGTCATGCCATGGATATTGGCGTACTGCACATGTACATTTGTTTTGATGTTGTGGTTGGTAGTTACATGTTGGTACTGTTGGTCTATTTGTTTTTGTTTGTTGGTTGAATATTTCATTTGCAATGTCTTCGGGGCTAGTTAGGATATTATTAAATTGATTTGTGATACAATCTAGTGGTGGGGATTCTAGGTTCTTAAAGACTTTTCTGTTAATTTTCTTAGGGCTGATTTCATATAATTGTCTATGTTTTGAGATGGTTTTTTTAATGTTATCTTTGGTGTATTTAGATGTTATTTTTCTGGCTTGTATGTTGGCATTTTTTGCAATGAGTGCAATATCTTTTATCCATGTATCATGGGTCATATCCGGGGGTGGTGGGGTGGAAATTTGGGTATGTTGTAGTGTTAGTAGTTCATTATATATGGGGTGGTTGCGCCATTGAGAATTATTTTTTACAAGTCTTATAGTTTTTCTTATAATATGGTACGTAGTAAGATGTTGTTTCCAAGTTTTAGAGAGTTTGCGTGGTAGGTAGCCTCCTTGTTGAGATGTTCTGTTTGTCAGTTGGGGTATTGGGTGGGCTCTACAAGTTTGTTCTAGTGTGTTGGAGATTTCTTTGGTGAGTGTATCTAGGATTTCACATGCTTCATGCCATTGTACTTGTGATAGTTGATTGTTATTCTCAAGAGTGTTTATGAGGGAGTCTATTTGTATGGAGTTTTCTTCAAAGAATTTTGTGTTAAATTTTTCTATGTTGTCTTTTGGAATGGGGTTGAGTATGCGTATAGTGTCATTGTTTAGGGTTGTAGGAGGTCTATTAATTTATGTGTTATTTGGAATGTGCAATTGTACAGGTGAGTGGTCGGAGTTGAGAATAACATCTTTGTTTGTTGTAGAGGTGTATTGTGTATTGTTGTTGGTATTTATAAAAAATCCATCTATTAGACTCCAATCGCTATAATTATATCCACCTTGTCTAGAGAATTGTGTATCGGTTTTTATGTAAGTGAGGTTTAAGTTTTCTGTGAAGTGGCGCCATTGGTGATCAATAATTTGGGGAGGGGTGCTATGGTTTCCGTTTTGGCGTCCAATTAATGCTATATCTCTATTAAAGTCTCCGCATAGTATATATGTGTGGTTGGGGTTGTTATTTATTTGAGATGTGATAGTGTTTTGTATGTCATTAATAAGTCTAATATCTTCGGGGTGAGATGGCATATACATGTGGAGAACTAGCCATGGTTGTAGTGAATAATTAATGATTTTGATTATTTGAAGATAAGGGGATATGTGCATTAAAGTGGGGATTTTTTTGATGTTGCCCGGGAAAGCATATTTTTTGTGTATTAGTGTAAGGAGGCCACCGCGTCCCGGTGTGTAAGGTCTCCGTTGTTGAATACATCTTGTAAGTGCATGTGTATTGTTGAAAATGAGTTTATAGTCTTGAAATAAGTTTTGTATATATTTTGTGGATTTTGTTGCGGATAGTTTTGTTTCTTGTATAACTATAATGGCTGGCGGTGTGTTTGTATGTGTAACCAAAGTGTGTAAGCTAGGGAGGGCGGTGTTTAAAGAGGAGGCATTCCATGTGATTATATATGTATTTTCTTGATTTGGATTATTGTGTTGGTTTTGTGGTCTTAGGTAAGGGGGTGGGGGGGGGGGTGGGTGGATATATTCTGGTATTTGGTCAAGACATTTTAGTGATTCAATGATTAGATTATTGGGAAGGTATGGAAATTTTTGTTTTATAGTTTCTTGTGATGGTGGTATATGATGATTGTGTATAAAATCATATAGTTCTTTATGTATTGATGTTTTAGGGTTTATAATATTTTGGTTATTTTCGATGAATGATATGTAAGGGTGTGGGGTGTTAATGTGTCTTTTGGGAGGGTTTTGTACGTTAGCCAGGGAGTTTAGTAGTGCATTAGTCCATAGAGTTATGTTTGGGTTTTGTTGATTTAATAGGAGGTTACATTCGTCTATGTGTGGGTGGACTGTAGTTACTATGGCGTATAGGATATGTGGTGAGGGGTGTTCGTTTTGTTGTTGTATATATTGGGTAATGTGTGGATGCGTGTTGACGTATGATAGGTGTAGTGTATGTGTGGATTTTAGTATAGGTGCAAATGATTGGGCAATATGTCTATATTCCGGTTGTAATTTTATTGTGTTTGGTATGAAATATATTTTGGCATTCTTTTTGTGATGTGTTGGGTGTCTTTTTAATACGTTTGGCATAGGTCCTGGGTTGGTTTCTATGTCTCCTCCAAGTATTAGTAGTAGTTTATAATGTGGTGGTTTGTTATTATGTTTAATATTTATATGTTTTCTTGTTTTTTTAATATATTTTTTTGTTTTGTTTGTGATTTTATCTTTGTATTGAAGGATGTGAGTGTTATGTTTCCTTTCTTTTGCGTGGGTTTCTTTTGGATTGATTTTCTTAGGTTTTTTGTTTTGTTTTGGTTTATTATTTTGTATGTTGTTTTTGTTAGTTAGTTTGGTGTTTAATTTTTTTGAATTTTGATTTATGTTTGTCTTAGTGTGTAGATATTGACTTGTATTTTTGCATCTTTTTTCGTATGTGGCGGATGTTGTGTTTATATGTGTGTGTGTATTATAGGTAGTATTTTTATTTGTGTATGTATATGTATTTCTATGTATTTTTTGTGTGTTTGTCTTGGTGTGTTTGTGTGTGTGTATGAATGTACGGGTATATGCAATTATTTTGATTTTTTGAGGTAAGTATATATTGGTGATAGTTTGTTTGTTTGTGTTTTTGGGAAGTGTGTGCAAGAGGTGACATGCAAGGTGGTAGGTGTTTTTATTAGTTGGAGGTGTGTGTGTGAGTAGGTCTAGTGTGTTGTATGTGGGTGTATTGGGTGTGTTTTTTGTGTAAAAGCATGGTAGGGGTGTATGAGTGTTGAGTGTGTGTATTTCGTGTGTGTTTTTCCAAGATATATTCATACCGTAATGGTATATGCAATGACAATGTTTATAAATATGTGGGGTGAAACCCCAAGACCAGTACATGTATCTATCATATGGTCTCCAAGTCATGCAATTAGTTGTAAGCACTTTATAGCAAAGATAGCAAACGTAGAGAGGATGTCTAGAGTAGGGGGTGACTAGTGAAGGTGGGGTAGAGACTATGGTAAGGCTAGAGTATATTGCAACTATAGTAGTGAAATGGTATTGCATTAGTAAGGGCATATAGAAAGAATGGAGATTTAGGAAGTTTACATCTAGCTCTATTGGTGTGGGGGATATTACTGTAGTAATTGTGAGAGTGCTAACTAGTATATTGTAGTGGTGAAGAGGGAACATACTAGAGGGAATAATAGTTTCAATGTATATGGGGGTGTTCGAAGAGAATAGGAGAGTATGGGGGAGAGGTGTGCTAACCTTGTCCATCCATGTGATATCATATTGGTGACGTCTTCGGCAGTAGTCCTTGGTCAATCCACGTTTGAGTGGTCTTCTAAGGCCGGGATGTTTGGTGGCCGCAATCCTGTGATTTGTTGCATAGCCATCAGTGCAGAGGTCATCAATTGCTCAACATTCGAGAGCTTCGCCTGTAACTCACTGGTGCGGTTATCAGTGTAGGCCTTTGTGTCTTTGATGATGTCCTCTCTGAGGGTGGAGAGTTCCTGCCGCAGTCTCTTGTTGCCTGCATCTATAATGGAGGTCATTTCTGACCTAGTAATACTAGCAGGAGCTGGGGTAGCTTGGAGGGACTCCACGGTGTTCACTAGGGCTTTATTGATGTCATTAAAGCCCCACTTCTCGAGTAATGCGGTGGTGGGTGGGTCATCGCCTTCGAGGCTGCGGCGGTGGGGAGAAATCTCCACTTGATGTCGCCCAATGGTGAATGTTTTGTGTAGGAATTGGTGGTAGATAATGGGATTAGGGAGTTGCACGTTGGCGCTGCCATTGTACATCCCTCTCTGCTGTCTGTGGAACCATAAAGAGATGACATTCTTGGTCTCAAAGGTTTGATGAATAGCTGCCGTGGTTTCTGCCACGTTCATGAGGATGGGAAGGTGGAAAAGGGTGACCGTTAATGCGTCCTTCTTGGCTCTATCAGCTGGAGTGAGGCCTCCAGAGGTACTAGCCCGTGCTGGTATCACCTCATGGTGTGTAGTAATTTGGTGAAGTTCGAACTTCTTGGCCTGTTGAGGGGTTGGGGCAACTATAAAGGCGTGTGAATCCTCCTGTACCTTCTGCACATCTGTGATCTCGAATTCCAAGTTTCTCGAGAAACTATTTGTCACCACATCCTCAAAGAGGGTGTGGGCAGTCACGCCTTTGAGGGATTCGCTCTTGATGCGTACTAATAAATTCTTCCGTGCTACTGCATGGAAAGTTTTGCAAACTTTCCCTAAGGAGGCCTGTCCTATAGGGTCTAGATGAAGGATGAAGTATCTAGTACCTCGAAGGAGGGCAATGGCATCTACCTCAGGCCTGAGGAGATGTAGTTTGATAATGCCTGACCATATCCCCTTTTGTCCTTCTTTTTTGACCCCTTTGCATAGTACGGCCATTGGGTCCATTAGATTAGTGCCTAATGGTATTTTCATGTGCTCGAGCCTAGCTAGGGCTAGCCTCTTCACATCATCATGATACATGGGGTGCGGTGGCAATTCAAAGTGAATTGCCACATGAAAGTCATAGGAGAGGCCAGTGATAGGGTTTGTGGGAATATCGAAGGGTACCTGCGTGAGGTTGTAGTGTTGGCCTTCGATGTTGTCGTTGCGAATTGAGGAATATAATAGTTGTGGGATTCTGGAGTAGGCCACAACGGCGCCAATGGCCTCCTCTGCTTTTTCTTTGGGTACTCCCCGAGTGATCATGTCTCTAACACCTTCTCCGCTGAATAGGGGCTCCTGACCTGCATCTATGGCAAGCTTTTCCATAGTGGAGAAGCCCAACCAAAACCGAAATGATGAGAGGTCAGGGATGGAGACCTGGATGGTGGGATAATTACCTCGAGCTTTTTTGGATGGGGTTGGACCTCCGCTTGTCCTTGAGATTAAATCTTCATTTGTTGTGGCCTTTATAACTCCTGTGTGGGGGTTTTCGGTGTCCATGGCATCCATAACTAATGGAAGATGTGGGCCTGGAGTTACTGGACTAGGGGTTCAAGTACTGGGGTAGGTCGATAATGGGTGGAATAGGTCGTTGGTTGTGTATGGGGGAGGTTGGAGGGGATGTGGTAGGTCGCTGGTCCGTTGGGAGAGGTTGTGGAGGAGTTGGGTAGGTCGCTAGTCTTGGTGGGGTGAGTCGCAAGTTTGGTTGGGTGTGTCACAGGTCTCGTTTGGTAGGTCGCAAGTCGGGATTTTGGATGGGTCGCTGTTCCGGATTTGGGTTTGCTGAACCAGGCCTTCCTCGATTATCATGGCCTTCCCCGCTTACTCAGTGTCCTTCCCTGTGATTGCTGCTACTTCCTGTAGCGCCTTCCCTGGACGTGTTCTTCCCTGCGTACTTCTCTGGTCCTTGATCGAGCTGACCTTCTTCTCTGAACGCGTTCTCCCCTTCGTTCTTCCCTGATCGCGTTCTCTACTGCGTATTTCTCTGATCGTGGTCGAGCTTGTGGGTTCGAGTGTTTCTTGGAGTATCCGCCGCTTGTTCTGATCGCCTTGTTCTCTCGTATGTACCGCCTCTGTCTTTTGTTTTGATCGCCTTCGTTCTCCCCTTCGTTCTTCCCTGATCGCGTTCTTCTCTTGTTCTGATCGCCCTGTTCTCTCGTGTGTACCGCCTTACTTCTTGCGTGTGTATCGCCGTTCTTCTCTCGTGTGTAAGGGGAGCTCGTGGGTTTGAGTACTTCTTGAGGGTCTTTCTCTGGTTGTGTGTGTGCAGGTTGCTACTGAGTGTTGTCCTAACGCCGCGTCTGTTGATGACTTGTATCGGGGGTCGCTGTGTCTTGTGATGATAAGTGTGTCTTGTGATGATAAGTGCAAGTCCAAGTCGGGGTCCAGGTCTGGGTCGGTGTTGTCCGAGTCGGGGTCGGGGTCGTGTATTGCGGTCTGAGTTCCTGTATCGCTCGGTGTCTTCCTAGTCGGGCCGGGGTCTTGTATGGACGTCGAAGTTCTTGTATCTCTGTGTCGTTGTATCAATGTTCAGTTCCTGTACCTTGGCGTTAGGTTCCTGCACTTCGGGGTTGAGTTCCTCCACCTTGGTGTCGTCTAAGTCTGGGTCAGGGTTTATGTTTCTGCCTGTGCCGTTGTCTTTCTGGGGTTCTACCTGTTGCAATACTAAGGTTTTCTGTTGCTGTAGGTTGGGGGATCCGGATGTGGCTTAAGTGTACTCTTCACTCCGTCGCTGGTTGGAGGTGCAGGGCCAAGCTTGATGCGTAGACTATGCTGCGTCCTCTATATGCCTGTAAGATTATTGGAAAAAATGCGCAGCGCTTCCGCGCACTATTGTAGATGTGGAGATCTCTATGTGTGTGCAAAGGTTTTGTGATCTAGGGTTAGGTTATATCTATTTGGTTAGGCAAATGCTATCACTGCTAGTGATCTATGTACCTTATGAGATTGTATTAAGAGGAGATTTGTGAAACAGCGAGTGTTGGCTAATTGTGTGTGACCTACAGATCTAATGCATTAATCAAAGAAGTGGAAGGAGTATAATCCTTAATAGAACTTACAGAGGTAGATGCGTTCCTTGATGCTGATGTGTGTGGTGCGCGCTTGCTGTTGCTGATTGTGATGCACTCCAGGGTTGCGGATGCCTCTGCTTGAACTCCAGGTTGCTAGTGTTGTGGGTCTTGGGCTGTGGAAGGTTGTTGCTGTAATGTAGTTGCGTCAATCTTGTCTTTCTTGCTATGGTTGTAAAGGTGAGTAACTGGGTTGGGGAGGTGCGTCGACTAAGAGAGAGGCCTACAGATGTGGTATCCAACTTCAGATCTGGAGCGGATTTTGTGGCACAAGGCTAAGTTACATCTACGTGCCAACATTTGCTCCCATGCTTCTTCAGAAAAACGCACACCGTAGATCTAACTTTTGCATTCACTCCTCTACTTCCAGATCTGTTTCTTGCGAGCTCTTTCCAACGTGATCTGTTTCCCAAGCCTCTCTCACTTCTGAGATCTAAAATGTATGGGGAGCTCTCACCAAGATCAGCCACCTCTTGGCGCCCACAATCTTTTCCTGAGGCTAAGTCTCACCTCCCCTCACCAGAGATTTCGGAGCTCACTCAGTCTGCATTCCGATCATTTCCCCTCCTACACGTGTGCCCTTGTTCAAAACATAATAATACTAATTCTATGCAAAAAATTCAATTTTCACATCTATACTCCATTAACAATAGGACTCTAGTAATCTTCCCTAACACGACTTCTCGCATTGTTGCCTCCTTTGTCACTTAGTGGCTCACCTTCAACAAGGTTATTTAAGCATGTGACTTTAGTATCACTATCACTATTCTCATAGGTCAGTGATGTTGTAGAGGAATCATTATAAACTTTATTTGCAGGAGTTGAAGTCATCACCTCCGCCAATCATACCATTTTTTTGCTAAGATCTCTTCACATGTTGAGCTATCTGTGGCAAATCATCTTGTAAAAATGCATAATGATCTTTATTTTCTTCCTCTCTTATAGGTAATGTAAGAACCTTCTCAATGTCAATACCATATGGTTTTAACTCCTTCAAACCTTCCCCCGCGGTTTTAGTTCCAACCATTCTCAAATTTGTATGAACAAATACTAATCTCTTCAATTGCAAGAGACTTAATCAGTTTTGTTTCTTGGTTTCAATGAGATTAAAGCAAATCCAATAGTGCTCACACACAGATGAATTACCATCTTGAGATAGTATCTTCAGAGCAAGAGACTAAGGTACTAATCTACCAAACTTTTTCCACAAAGAAATTGAAGCTAACATTGGCTCCCTCAATGATGACACTTCTTGAGCAAATGGACTCTTTTTTCATAAAAACTTCAATAATTCATCATCAAGAGTGTTTTGTTTGATTGGATTTGGTCCAATGGTAGAACCCTCTCTGTTAGTCAGACCCAAAACAGTGTAGATTGGCTGCAAATCTAACACTATGTTTGAACATTAACCGAAAAATTATCAATCAATATGAGATTCTTGAATCTTTTAGCTTCAACAATCCCAAAATCTTACCAAGCTTGCCACGCATTGCACACAACCATCTCCTCCAATGTTGTGTGAATTTTGAGAAACCTCTCCAACATTGAAAATACTTCCCAAACCTTGTTTTGGAAAACGTAATGATTTCCAAGTCCTTAAATGACCGATAAATTGCCGACATCTTTGGTTTTTTTGTCACAAACTTCACAGTAGCTTTAGCCTTCTTCACAACATTCTTCAGCTACAACAATTTTGCGATGTCCTCAATCAATAAATCTAAGTTGTGTGCGAAATACGGGGTCAATACAATCCACGGATATTGAGATGTTACCAGTTGCCCCATCCTCCAACAATTAGCTGCATAATCTGTATCAATCTAACGACAAAATTTGCCCCGACAATGTTAGTGGCATCTTTTGCATCCTGAAAGATATGTGCAGCTACAATGAGTTCACCCAAAAGCTCAGACATACCAATTGCCTCCAAAAACATGGAACTTGTACAAGAGCAAACAAAAATATTGATAACATATTTTCTTTTTAGAACGCACCTTCCATCTGTAATAATGTTGCGTCTATACTTACGCCAAGAGTCTTTCAAAGGCTCTACATGTTTTTGGAGAGCTTGTACCTTATATTGTAAATGATCGTTTCGTAACCTTTCTCTATTAAGGGCATGAAAATTATTCATTCCAAGGTTGAGCAACTGATTTCATCATGTTTTTCCAAGCTAGAGTATCTGCAACATGAAAAGGTGTGTTACAATCATAGTAACACCTACAAATATCTTCCATAACTTGTTGCATGGTTGAACTCCAATGTGCAGGTTGTAATTGATTTGATATAGCACGCCTTATTGTTGAAAGATCACTAGGAAGGCTACTAAGAGCATCTCCACGGTGCAACAAAGAACCACAAGAATTGCACAATTTGAGGTTTTTTAGAGATGCATTTTCACACCGGAGACCTGAAAACGGGGAATTGATTCACTATTTTGAATCATTTTGATGCAGCGCACAGGGAAAACGCGTCAGATGTAGGAAGAGCTTCAATTTTTGGTGTTGCTATGAACCGGTGCCCTGACGACACGTGGTGTCTTATCATCGATGGCGGTTGTGTTCAAAGGCGGGTCATAAAAAGGTGACCACGACTATTGGCCTCTACTTTGCAAATTTTTCACTCATCTTTTCTCCGCCTACCGGTGTAGGCACTGAACGTCACAGTCGTTCTTCTCCCTGTTTTTGGAGGAGTCTTTTTACTCTAGCGTGGAAAATTCCCTGCCATGAGTGGAGATGCTCTAATAAGATAAAGGCACCCAATTCCAATCACTTACATCAGTTGGGGACTCAAAGAACATTGTATGTCAAAACCATTTATGTAGAAATGCCAATAAGAAACTCAAGAAATATTTTTTCAAATTTAATCACAAAGAGATGCGGAATCAAGAGTGAATTCACAATAAGAGATGCGGAATCAAGAGTGAAACTCAAGAAATATTTTTTCAAATTTAATCACAAAGATTTGGAAGTGATATAGAATTTAAAAGCCTAAAAACCACCAGAGCCTATAATCAAACTCTAGAGTAGGTGAGATTTGGTACCCTCCTTCATCCAATGCCAATAAGTGAGTGAGTAAAAGAGAGATGACATGCCATGGATAACCAACTCATGGAGGGTACCCAATACCGATCGACTTTGCTCGACTTTCAAGGCAATGACAACAATGAGAGTTCAATTGAGGTGGAGCAACCCAAAACTGCACGCTTCATGACCCAATGCCGACAATGACTATTATTTTCAAATTTTGAGTTATTGATTTTGGGTCATTTCATGCATCATTTCATGCATTTACCATTTTTGTGCACCATGCCATCCATACTCTACTAATTAGAATTGGGTGGCCAATAAATTGGATGCCTCTACCTTAGTGCCGCTTCCACCAGAATTTGAGGTACCAACTCCACTTGATTCTTGTGTTGAAACAAGAACATCTGCAATGTTTGTAGATCTTACACCAGAGTTACATAATTCACCATACCTCAATAATTCTTATGCATAATAGTTGGCTATATCTTTAGGTACTACAGAACATGGCTTGATATCATGACCACAAATTGTTCCACTAAAGACACCTTTGCAATAATTACATTTCCATCGTTTTGTACCAACTGAGGGATAACTTGTCAACATAGTTACATACCCCCAAACACCATCTTTAGACCGACCCATGATGGCAAGGAAATATATCACCCAAGTAGAAGCCAAGACAATAATCCTTTAAGTTTAATAGATTTGCCATTAAAAACAACTCTTCATCAATATTGGCATAAAAAAAAACAAATGAAACAAATTGACAAACACGTCTTTTAATCTTTAGCATATTTTTATAAGTCCACACAAATAAAGACACCAAATCCTCAAACCAACACCCACAAGCAAAGGCACCAAATCCTCAAACACCAGTAATTGATTGAATTTCGCACAGTTGTTTATGGAAATGACAACCTTCACATGATTCCAGTTTAAAACCTTGTACAATTATAGCTCCATACAAACAAATTGTTAAATATCAACAGATGGGAAGCAACTTTTTCACATATGAGATCCATGATAAACCCTTAAACAACAAAAGGTGCCACTGATGGCCATAGTATTGTACATGTATGGTGTCGTATTTGATCATGATAAGGTTTGGATAATAAAATGGCCTTCAGTTTCCAAAGGTTAAAGTCTTGCTAAACATAGATACATTTTTTCAAATTCCACAAAGTAAAATACATGCACGTATATACGATTCCCGACCTAAGTTTAAGGGTTAAAAGAAACTTAAATGCGTACTAAGTATCACGCTCTAAATATAACTTATTAAGATGGACAGGTGGGTTCGTCGACCTCACTCACTTCACGAATATCACCGGTATGTTCAGGGTTGTGCAAACTTTCCTCATCTACATCATACATCATTCACATCTACAACATACATTCACTTTAAACCCTAAACCCTAAACCCTAAACCCTAAACCTTTGCTTTTAGGATTGAACTTTAACCTTTGCTTGGCGTCTTGGAATGGGTTTAATTATCATAACCGAGAAGCGTCGTGAATTGTCAGTTAATCTCGTGGTTTCTCTTTCTCTTTTTTTCGAAACTCCATTGCTGCGATTCGTGGAATAGGTTTGGTCGGAGTTGAAAACTTAATAGAAACTGTGAATTCGCGTGCATGTTCTGGTTTTGTAAGCTGACGTCTTGTCCATGTCTTGCTTTTTGTGACCAGGAGCTAGTTTTCGCTAGGGTTTGCGGTAGAGTCGTTGTGGCATGGCGAATTCGGAGGCAGGTTGACGAAGAAGAGAAGCATGGGGATAATCGAAGGCGGTAGCGCCGCCGGGCAGCTGCCGGACGAGCGCCTCTTCGCTGTGAATTTCCCAGGCTACCCTAGCTCACTCGCGCGCGCAACCCAAGCACTTGGTGGAGAAGATCGCATTGCAGAGGCAGGTGAATTCATGCTCACGTTTATTAGCCGGGATGGTTGAATTTCCAATTGGCTTGGTGATGTTTTATTGAGGAATTCAAGTTTTGACAGACTCGGTCGGCGTTGACGAACTATTTGGAGCTCAAGTTTCGGCCCGAGGATCCGTGTGCGCATGCTGCGTTTGGTGAATTGTCGCAGACCTCGGATCTTTTGCTGCGAATAAGGCGAAAGCGCAAACGGAGGGATGCAGATGTTGTGAATACAAGCCTCGATTGTGTTGCAGTGCTAGATGAGCGTAATAATGATGCAGAGGATTTTGAAACCTGTGCGGACATCGTTGGAAGAGTCGAGCACACGTACAATTTCGACGGTGAGTCAAAGTCGTGATGATCTAGTACCTCTTCTCCATTTTGTGTCTCTTTTTAAGGATTCAAATAAGGCAATGTAATAGAGTTACTTGTCAATTAGATACCGCTCTTTTAATTCAAAACACTACTCTTTTCTCACTCTTAATAGCTACTAGATTAACTTGGTGATCTCTCAACTAGAATACTTCAATTCAGTCAATGTAAGACCTTGATGGTCAAGTTAGAACTAGTTTTAGAGGAAGAAGGAGAGGTCATGTTGTACGATGAATCTTTTTCTCCTTTTTTCTCTCTTTGAGCTGATATTAGAGGTCAAAACTCATGGTATCTTTGCCTCACTTTACAAATAAGAGTGTTGGACTTAATTCTCTATCTGAAGCATGGCAGCGATTGTCCTTGAGGTGCAATATGTTTGTTTTCTTTGTATCGTTCTTTTTCGCACTGACATCGTTCTAGATCGACTTGTGAAGGTATGGCGGACTACCAGTATGTGTTGGCGAAGCATGCGGATGTTGCTAGACGCCGTCAGAAGCGTCAGCGTGAGAAGCAAGGGTTGGGTAAGTTCTTTTTTGCCTTGGTCTTTTATATGAGTAAAAAGAAGATACATACAGATCCATGTCTTAAGGATGAGGAAGCGATTGGATGCAGGAAACTTGATGGACGTGGAACAGGACGAACTTATGATGCTCGTGCCACCTCTCTTTTCCATCAAGGACATGCCGGAGGACACTGTGTATTTATCACTCACTTTTTGATTCTACAATAAATTTGACGAGCGTTCGCTTTATCATCTGTTGCAGTGGTAGGCTTTGAAGCAGTCTTGATTGTTGCTTATGTCTTAATTCAATTTTTGAAGGTTGCGGCCGTCGGATTTCGTTACCAAAAAGTCTAAAAAGAAGCAATCGAGTGATACGCCCGCACACATGGAGGTATGTAGCTGAGTTTGATCATCTTGTGGATTAGCTAAATACATGGTGAAAGTTGCGGTTACTATTACAGTTGCAAAATCAGCTCCTTAGCCCTTCATTGATGCAATTAGGAGCTTTCAAATGTTCGTTTTTCTTTGAATATCTTGTTAGAAATGTTGTTAGATTTTCTGATGATTGGCGTGATGTTGCAAATCCATGCAGGCAAATGTGCTACCATGCTTTGCGGTGGACTTCAAGATTGCAGATATCCTGACAAATTGGCCAACATTGTATTTGAGTCTGCAAGCATCACCTGAGCAATGTCGCTGTTTGTTGCTTGGTCTTGCTGATGGTGGCTGTAGATGTTGTTTGTACTGCTATATTCACCTGTTTATGATGTTATGCAATTCACATCATTGACACTGTCATGCAGTTGTGAAATAGTTGACCTTGGATCATTGTTTTGATTGTAACCTTGACTCCGTCACACAAGTTCCAGCGCCATTGAAATGGGAGGATCAACTTATTAAACAATCCATGGAGTACAATTTGACGGGAGCGACCGTCCGCCTTTTTGAGGAGCGGCCAATTTGGGCAAAACCCACTCTTCTTGATCGTCTGGGTGACTTGGGGGTTGTTATTTCTGACGGCCATGTTAAAAGGTGAGTTTTCCGAGTATTACCCCTCAACATGTGGTCGCTGCCCTCAAAGCAGTGAGATTAGTTCACCTTTTCCTGATAGAGTGGTTTTTTTCTAGTGCAGGTTGCTGTTCAGGACAGGATACTATTTTGGCTACGGTCCCTTCCGAACACTGTGGATTAAGAATGGATATGACCCTCGAAGGGACCCCGAGTCTCGAATGTAAGTGGTGAACTTTCCCTCCATTTCCATTGCTCCAATGGTATATTCGGTGTTTCCCGACCTTTTCTTCTGCGAGCAATGATACTCTTGATTGATATTCACGAGTCTTTTTAATTCCTGATTTAAGCTTTCCCTCTGTGAATTTGGAGAGTTGTGGCTTTTATGTGGCCATCTTTGATCGATTATTGGGGACTCAGGTCTGTTTGAGGTCCGAATTTTCACGTCTACTTGCACAAGTCACGTGCGATTCATCGTAGTGATAGGGTGCTTTGAGTCTCTTTTTCCTGGTTCATTATTGTGTGGTCTTCCTTTGTTACTCAGGTACCAGATGATGGATTTTCGACTTCCTCGGACCTTGAGGGACGGCACCAGCGGTCCTGAGCGACCAAATGCTAAAGAAAGGTTCGTTTTCGATTCATCACTTTGAGGTTAGTGTGCGCGCGCAGAATCATGGCTATGTCTTTCATGATTGGTGTTTAATAGTGGGACGAATGTGAACAGCGGACCTGCATGGAGGGACATATGCGCCTTGAAAGCAGCGCCTATTAAGAAATTCTCTTTTCTGCAGCTGTTCGATTTACAAGATGACTACATTCAAGACCAGATCAGAAGGCCTGCAGAGAGACCATCTTGTAGTGTAAGCGCTGTAGTTTCAAATCTATCCGAGTTAATGCCAAGGCATTTCGATGCAACTTTTGGGAGCTCTATGTATGACTGAGCCGTCATTGCATTCTTGCCTCATCAGGAGTACACAGGGTGGTATCGTCGAACGACGTTGGACAGATTGCGAGAGCACATACGAGCGCGCTTCATGGGATTGATGCCTGATGAGCTTGCGCGAGAATTGCAAGGCCTGCCACGCTACACGCCTTCGAAGACTGTCACCTGGAAAGGGGATGAGCCAATCGCCAACATTTTTGCAGCTCCTCATGTTATGGAAGATCCTGTGCCACAGCCTACTGTTGTTGAAACAGGTATTTAGTATTTCTTGTAAACTTTGAAGTTATTTGTTAAGGAAGGCGAAGCTACCATGAGCTTTTACCTCGTTTTTTTTCATTCAAAGTATTAAAAATCAGCCCCAGAAAAGCTGAAAGAGGGAAAAGGCGGCTAAATTTCATGATACAACATTACCTCTCCTCCATTCTCAAAGGCAGCTAAAACTGGTTCTAACACCATTGATATGCCACTTTGTTGGGCTCAGATCATGCAGGAATTGGGATTCGAACTCCCTCCGAACTCACTTTCACGCCTTTGCCTGATCATCTCTCTCATGAGGAACCAGAGGTTGAAGTTCCGGAGATTGAAAATGAGGTTGAGGTTCCTGCAGTAGAAGCTGAAGAGGATTTAGAAGCAGATGCTGCGCAGATCCAAGGAGAGGAGGAAGAGGAGGAAGAGTCCGATGATGAAGAGGTTCGCTGATGTTTCGCTCATGCAAGCTACCTCCTTTCGGGATTCCTAATATTTCTAACTTTTGGTGGCAGCTCACTGATTGATACGCTGTTCTGTAGGACGACGAGGAAGAAGAGGAAGAAGATGAGGAGGAAGAGGATGACAATGAACTGTCATCACAATATCAGGTATATCTTCGTGAGAAACTGATCCTGGTTTTATTCTAGACTGGTGTATCGCAAGATCAAGCCCTCTGCTATCACTGTTTGTATTTTACATCCCCACACCTTTTTGTCCGATTTGCTGGATCTAAGTTGTTGTTGCATGTGCAGGATGGAGCTCTAGAACCAGGTGATTTATTTTACACCGGAGTTGGGATCTCTCTGCTATTTCTTTCGCTCGAAGTGGATGTCATGTCTCGTAATCTCAGCATAAAGTTGCGCCAGTAATCTGTGTCTTTTTCCATCTGTTCTTTGTAACATGACAATTGTATGCTAACGTTCTGCAAGATTCTTCTTTCTTCCTTCACCTACTGTTACCGTCTTTGTCAGCAACTGTACATTTTCTGACCAGGACGAGCTTGCATTCTCCACAGATGAGATGCCTGATGGATTCCTCAAAGATCTCCTCAAGCAATTTCCCTTTGGCCAAGGCTATTCAGAAGGGCAAGCGCTTGGTGGGACAGACGAGGATGATGCCGAGTATGCCATTTACGAGCAAGCTGATGAGGAGGATGACGATTAATATTTCAGAATCACAACTTTGGCCACTGTCTTTTTCTTCAGAAATATAGAATCTTTCATCCAGTTAAGGGCACAACCCTATGTAATGCCCGACCCGAATTATCACTGTAGCTTCCCTACCTGCAGAATGTACGGAAGAAAATGTAGGGCCACTTCCATGCGTCACACTTGTCAGCTATTATAATCAACCCGAGTTTTTGGGTGCTTTCTAGTTGTACCCCAATGACCTTTATTAAGGGAATCTGATAGGTCTCACCTTGAAGTTCCCCATGTGTCATTTTTGCTTTCTCTTTCTAGATCCAAATATCACATCTTTTTCTTTTACTTCCTTGAACACATAAAGGGCCTGAGAATGATGGGAAGATCCTCTTTGCTTCAATTTTGAGTTATTTGACTTGAGAGCTCTGTCCAGTGATGGGGATATTGTGAAATGTTGGGGATATTGTGAAATGCACATGGTCAGTTTCCCCTGGTTTTGTTTCCTGTTTTCTATGATGGTACACTTATACACCATTAGTGCACATTATAGCACAATGAATGTTGCATTTGTCCAATATTTTTTCAATACTAATTACTTTCAGAGTACATTGTTAGTTCAATTTAGTCACTCCTACTTATGACACCGTTAGTGCACATCTTAGCACACTAAATGTGCATTGATTCATTCATTGTTTTTAGTGCTTTGTTAGTTGGATCTTTCAGCAGTGATTTTTGTTAGTGTGATTTGTTAGCTGGATTTGGTCATTTAGTTGGAAGTTTGAATAAGGCTTTTTTAGTGTGCTCTTCTCAGTACTAATTTTTGTTTGGGATTTTTCTTTCTAGGGATATGGGAAGGAAATAAATTCAGATTGAGGAGTGAAATATCACTTTGAAAGACAATCATAGCTTTCTTTTCTACTAATGATATATCTTAAATGCGTGAAAAATGCAGAGATCTTTTTAGCCGTTCTTGGTGCATATTTCTAAGAAACTTTATCTTATTAGTTGGATCAAAATATTTGGGAGCATTTTCAAGTTTGATAAGTAATAATATATTTAATTTTAAATATTTTGGCCTTATTTCTTTTTTCAAGTTCACATCTAAGTAATTTTTAACTCATTTCATGCGGAAGATTAAAGGTATAAATCCATTCAATATGTAGATGGCTATGGATAATACGACACAATTTTACAACATGGTTGGTGCTGCAATTTTTATTGGATGGACGTTAAAGCTAAATTCTGAAGCTTCAAGTGACTCCGGACGTCAATTTCTCTTCTTCCTACGCTTGATAGCAATATCAGTTCTTCATCTTCAATTGCTTCATTACAAGACAATGCAGTAAAAAAGTACATCGGTCAAACAATCTTAGACGAAGAAGATATTTTTTGTTTGATGGCTTCTACAAAGCTGACTCTTCGTGAGCTGAATGGCATTAATTGGGGTCACTAGTATATTAAACCAAGAAATATACATAGGTGGGATCAATTTTTTGCACATGTTTTGAAAGATGATCCAAAGAGATTCAAGGATTTGTTTCAGGTGTCTCTTTCTACTTTTCACTACATTACCAAATTGGTTCCGGTCGATCTTGAAAAGAATCCTCCACATGGTCTTCAAAATATACCAAATAGAAAATTGGAGGTTACAAGACAAGTCGCTCTAGCCATTCGTAGGTTAGCCACTGGAGATTCTCTTTCTATGCTTGGAGAAATGTTTGGTGTTGCACATTCCACAACATCAAAGATTGTATCTAATTTTGTACAATTGATTGTCAATCGTGGCCGCCATAATTTAATATGGCCAAATGATGAAGGTTTGGAAAGAGTGAAGGCAAATTTTGGGGCAAAACACGAGATTCCACAAGTGTGAGGAGCCATTGATTGCACTCATATACAAGTCAATTTACCTAGCAATGAGCGGGCCTCTTAATTTTTTGACTAGGATTAAAATTATAGCTATACTTTACAAGCTATTGTGGATTTTGAGAGATGGTTCTTGGATATTTTTGCTGATTTTCCTGGGGTGGTATACGAGTCTTTTCAAATTCTGGCTTCAAAGCTTCGATAGATTGTGGTGATCGTCTGAATGGAAGATCTCGAGTCATTGGCGGCGTTCCTATTCCTAAATTGCTGATAGGAGATGCAGGTTATACTCAGAGCACATGGATGCTTATTCCGATACCGGACTACAATTTAGCCCCGATGTATGATCAGTTCAACTTCAAACATATTAGTACAAGAATGTGTGTTGAACGGTCTTTTGGCATCTAGAAAGGAGTGTGGCGCATATTAAAAAGGACTATGCATACAATAGACGTTAGAATGGTGCCACAAATAATTTTTAGTTGTTGTATTTTGCACAACATCATGACTGACATGAGGGATGTTGTTCATGAGGAACTTCCACTTGTTGGCCATCATGATGAAGGAGTTCTACAATTTAGAAGTAGGAGAGTTATCACTGATGAGGCCTTGGCTATCAAACACGCCATTGTTGAACATTTATGGAGTTTAGAAGGGCACTCAACAACTATTGAATGATTGTATATACTAGTTCAATGTATTTTTAAAACAAAAATATATGTATTACATATTATGATGTTTATGTGACATATGATGATGTTTATCTGACATATGATGATGTTTGTGTGACATATTATGTTCTTTGTGTGACATTTTGTGTGACATTGTTTTGATCCAATAACTTTTACCATCAATGTTAACCCATAAGTCCCCAATGCATTTTCACACCAAAAACACATGAAACTTGCTTGGTTTAGAACAATAAGGAAGGAATGGAAAAATCCCATTTGTAGGATCTTAATTAAGATAATTAGAATCTCATTGTTTAGATAAATGACTAAACATGTTGGACTCCATCTTCATCCACATGCATATTGTTATGCCAAAATACACAACTCGTCAAAATGCACAAAATCTTCAATGTACAAAATTGGAAATCACTATATAGATAAATGACTCAAAATCTTCAATCACACACATTGTCATGCCAAATGCACAACTAGAAGGCACAATCTGGAGAATTGTCTCAAAAATATAATATTAACTGTAATTGCTTATTACATATCAAAATAACTACAACCACATAAAAATGTGCAACATCAAATAACTACTATATCATAAATAATAGTATAAAAAATAACAAATAGCTCAATGATATAGTAACTGAAGAAAAAAAAATCTGGAACACTTCAAAAACATATTAAAACCAAGCATATAGAGTTTTGTATCTCATTGATGAACAAATGAATACAATACCTATGCTTTCTACAAATTCTCACAAATTCATGCCATTGCTTTACTAATGGATAGTAAAGCATGAATAACGCCTTCGTTTGCTTCTTTTGTTGCTGCCAATTTTTCCCTCTCAACCTCATGCATTTTTTCTTTGCTTGCAAGTTGCATGTTCAAGGCTTGTTGTTGTATCAACATTGCATCCTCATGTTTTTTAGCTTCAAACGCCATGATTTCTTTGTGACGTTTGTCCGCTCGCTCTTCGCCATCAGCCATAGCTTCAATTGTCATCTTTCTACCTGTCTCCATTGCAATGGCCAACGTATCAGTGGCTCTAGGCAATGATCGGCATCGCTTACCCATACTTGAAGGATTAGATGCTCGAGTTGAATCATCTCCTTGGTCTCCAAATTGTTCTAAAATACCAAACGAAAGAAGATCAAACCTTAAATATTTATATCTTCATATTTAAACTAAAAATGCAACAACATATATCACATTGAAATCTAAATATAGAAAGATAAATCTTATCGTTGTTTGAAGTATCGATAATTTCTACTGGATCAGTAGAACGTGATGAAGACGACAACCATGAAGCAATATTGTCGTATACTTCCTTGTACACATTTGTTTTAGTCTTCAAAGCCTTCTTTTCCCCTGAATCCATCTCCCAACAACTTTTTTGACCACTTGGGATGTTTCTTTCACAATCCCATACTTTCTGCCAATCGGACCATAGTTCTTCCCATTTGTCCAAACATTGTTGGCTTGATCGCTAAACACCCTGCGTCCAACACTTCTCTGCAATTGCAGCCCACCGCTGATTGTGGAGCAAATGCGGGGCTCTGGATCCTACTATCCCCGGACCCTAGGCAAGCTAATCGTATATTTGTGCATCAAGTAGAATAAGAACTTCAAACATGTTCCACATACTCTTCTTGTAAACCCAAGTTTCTTCCACCGTCTCTGGAATCTCATCGTTTACCTCATTGGCATTCAAACTTTCCGGTTCATCTTCCATTTGAGAATCAAAGTTCAAGTCAAAAGGAGGCTGCGATGATGAAGATGGTACATTTGAGCTTCCAAGATTTTGTGTCATCCCTTGATTTGCAGTATTCTGAGAAGTGGCAATGTTCTGCCACCATCCATGGTTGAAAGAAGACATAGCAAGAAGACCTCCGAATACCTTAATGTAGATAAATAAAACTAGTATAATTTATTTTCAAACCCCAATGTCTTACAATCAATTCAAATTTTATATGAGAAGGAAATTAATTCAAAATATGAAAATAAATGTATAATAACTTACAATGCTTGAATTATAGTAAAACTTGAAAGTGCTCCCAATTATGCTACTTCCAAATAATAAGATAAATTTCCAATACACTATGCTCCAAAACTGCTCCAAAACCCTATGCATTTCTCAAGCACATAAAAAAAAACATTAATAAAAAAAATCAGCTCTAGTGTGTCACTATTAAATCATCCCAAGCAAAATCCCAAGTAAAACAATCAAGACTAATATGATTAGGTCTAGAAAATTATCACTATTGAATCAGTGCACATTCTGCGTGCTACATAGTGCATCAATGCTGTTGTAAATGTGCCATTTCTAAAAGCAAAAAAATAAAAACAAACGAAGCAAAACTGACCTTAAACCTTATGCAGAGCTCCTATGTCAAAATATGCATTACACTTGTCGACAGATCTCCAAGGTCGAATGCAAAGAGGTCCTTCCTATCACTCACAGGTTCTTTATGTGCAAAAGGAGTAAAAGAAAAAGATGAGATGATTTGGATCTAGAAAGAGGAAGTATAAATGACGCATGGGGAGCGCAAGTGAGACCTGACAATTCAACCTAAAATAAAGTAGAGGGGGTTAAACTTAGAGTCGGCCTTTATATGTAAAGTGATTTTGACACAATCCGTGGCGCTCTGATTAGTATGTTGGAGGAAGAAGAGGTTGACGGGCTTGAAAAGCGGCTCCACCATCCACAAGATAATTAGGGCCGCTTCACACCTAACGCCCGAGTCGAGAGTCCGTCGGTATCTACCAATGAGATTGCTTGAATGGCCAAAGTCCGGCCTCTCGGCCTTCACACCAAAGGCCTAAGTCCGTCGTCTTCCAATGTGCCTACATGGCAATACTTTTGGAGAGTTTTGGTGCCAAGGCGACGGACTTTCGAGCAAAACTTGAGCCGCTGTTTTTAGTTGATCCGAACTTCCTTCGAGAGTCCGTCGATTTTTTCAATTAAATAATCAAAATCTGACAAGATTTGGACCGTTAGATGAAAGAGGCCAAACTATCTGGCTGATTTTTTTTGGCTGATTTTTTTTGGCTAATTTTTTTGGCTAATTTTTTTTGACGCAATGATATGGGATTTGAACTTTAGACTTGGGCTTTGACACTTCACACCGCAGCCGCCCAAAGGCTTCTATATATACATTTTAATGTTTTTTTTAATCCAAAAGTTTGGACTCTTGCCAAGTGTGGGCAGAAATTTTGACGGACGAACTCTTGACTCAGCCTGGTGTAAAGTGGCCCTTAGCTACACCCGATCTTGCTTTTTCGGGTAGGATGAGAAGCTGGCTACATAGAAGTGGCCCGATCCCGTCACAGATGACGGTTCTGGAACCAGGCTTTGAGGGTGAAACCCTATGTAATGTCGGACCCAAATTATCAGTGTAGCTTCCCTACTTGCAGAATGTAGGGAAGAAAATGTAGGACCACTTCCATGCGTCACACCGGACATGACACTTCAACCTAAAATGAAGTAGGGGTATTGAACTTGGAATCGACCTTTATGTGTAAAGTGACTTTGATACAATCCATGACGCTCTGATTAGTATGTTGGGAAGAAGGGGAGGTTGACGCGCTTGAAAAGCGGCTTTACCATCTCAAGATAAACAGCTACAACTGACCTTGCTTTTTCGGGTAGGGTGAGAAGTTGGGTACATGGAAGTGACCCCATCCTGTCAAAGATGACGGGTCGGGCATTGCATTAACCCCACCCTGTCAAAGATGACGGGTCGGGCATTGCATGGAAACAGGCTCTTAGGGCAAATCTCCATGTAATGCCCGACCCGAATTATCACTATAGCTTCCCTACTTGCAAAATGTAGGAAAGAAAATGTAGGACCACTTCCATGCATCAAGCGCGGACAGGATATCCCCCACGCTCGGACTTACCCGAGGTGGGCCTCGTCTTAATTGCATGGGGTCTTTTTTCTGGCCCTCTTATTTTGGGGGGTCTAGAGGCTTTTTTTGGATTTTTTTTTACAAATTTGGGGTCCATAGCCATTGTTAACCCATAAGGACCCTCTTTTCTATAAATAGGGCCCCATCAAAAAACAAAATGGGGGCCAGGTTTGGCCTCACCACCTTGTGGCCCCATGCCGTAAGTCACCACCTTGTGGCCCCATGCAGTAAGTCCGAGCATGGGGGATATCTTGTCAAATCGCATGCATCGCAACCGTCAATTCTTATAATCAACCTAAGGTTTTAGGTGCTTCCAAGTTGTACCCGAATTACCTTTATTAAGAGAATCTGACAGGTCCCACCTTGAAGTTCCCCATGCGTCATTTCTCTCATTAGTATGTTGGGGGGAATGGAGTAGTTGGCGGGCTAGAAAAGCGGCTCCATTATCCCCGAGATAATTAGCGATTTGACAGGATATCCCCCACAATCGGTCTTACCGCGTGGGGCGACAAGGTGGTGGGGCCAAACCCGGCCTCTATTTTGTTTTTGGATGGGGCCCTATTTATAGTAGAGGAAGGGCCTACGGAGTAAACACTAGCCGTGGGCCTCAAAATTGTCAAAAAAAATCCAAAAAAAGCCTCTAGACCCCCAAAATAAGAGGGCCAAAAATGTGACCCCATGCAATTAAGATTGGGCCCACCTCGGGTAAGTCCGAGCGTGGGGGATATCCTGTCCGCGCCAATAATTAGCTACAACCGACCTTCCTTTTTAGGGTAGGGTGAGAAGCTAGCTACATGGAAGTGACCCGACCCGGAACCAGGCTCTTACTACGAGACCCTACTTCATTCTCAGACACCTTTTGTTGTACATCATCCTGTACAGTATTCCACAAGTTCCAGGAAAAATCTGCCGACCTACTGCGCCATGATGTAGAATAAGTGAAGTGGAGATCCATCCCATCAGTGCTTGCTCATAGCTTCTTTTTATGGCAGGCGACTGCGCTGGTTTCTTCAATATTCCTGACAGCTGCATAATTGCTTTGGCCGTGAATGAGCGACGATTTATTTTTATTTATTTATTTTTACTTATTTTTCAATAAATTTAAGCAAAAACAAAACAATGAGCGACGATTTGGAGTGCGAAACTGTGACGATGCTTTTCCGAAAGAGCTGGTAATTCTCTAGTCTTCATGTGAATCCTCCACCTCTTTTCAGCTGGACGGTTAAAAACACGATAGTTAGGGAAGACAAGCACTTGCTAATCCTTGTACAAACTCAAAGGTTCCGGCTGCAAGCTCCGACGGATAATGATAATAGCAGAGGAGTGGACATCGTAGTACAGTTTGGAGAAATACAGGCTCAATGTCAGAAGCGGCAGATGACATTCCTCTATGTTCCATGAATAATGGAAAGTACAGAGTATCAGAGCACCAAAAGGCGCAAATGTTTCTCAGCGCTTGAGTGCTACGATTTCTATTGTCCTTAGTTTATAAGCTTTCAAATGCTAGGCTCCACTCAATGCTCGGTGAGCCAACATGACGACTTCTACGGCCTTCGTGCAGAAAAAAAGTAATGTATTTACGAAGAACTTCTACTTGTCATGTGGGCTTGAACTCGTACCAGCACCTGGCTTTGAAGGAAGAAGGGCATCGAGCACTTCGAAGCCCTTCTTTCATTCCAAGGCAGCTAGACACTGACGTGCATGAAATTCCTATTATCATCTGAATGCAATGCAGACTCAGATGATTGCAGCTACAACGGAAACCATGAAGAAAGCGATATTACTTCGATCCGAAGCCAGGACCGTCTCCATCCACACCGAACTTTGCGTCAAACGCATGATGTGAGCGACTGAAAAAATGCCATAATCAATGGCAGTGCAGGCAAGACAGATGAGCACCGAGTTCAGCGTTGATACGTGACAGGAAGCTGCAAGGTGCGCACTCTCTCTCCGTGAGCGTGCTGAAACTGCGCCTCCACCTTGAGCTCAATACTGCTGCGTCCGAAGTAGATCGAGAATTTGAACAGAGGCAGGTTCTGTCTGCTGTAATTCCTTGGCAGCGACACTGAGAATCCGCCTTCTTTCGTGATATTCGAGCCCTCAGTGTACCGCGGCTCCTTGTCATCGGAACTGTACAAGTCGAACTGCATCACGGTCTGGTTCTCAGAGTGCGGCACGTAGTCCTTCGTGACCACCTGATTGACCTGAACGCGGTCCCCTCGCCTCACAAACATGTCAAATCTGTTCCTACACCACCTGGTGCCGTCGTTGTCGACCTTGAGAAAGTGGGCAGGGTCGACGCCAGGTCTGAAGTCTCGCAACGTGATGCTGGTGCCGTACGTCTTCCTCGAGATGCGCGACACGTCGTACGCATTTGGGTTTCGCGCGAGAGAGACCGCGCCTTGGATGATGGCGCTGCCA
Organism: Bryoerythrophyllum caledonicum; assembly: GCA_963971425.1. Taxonomy (NCBI): domain Eukaryota; kingdom Viridiplantae; phylum Streptophyta; class Bryopsida; order Pottiales; family Pottiaceae; genus Bryoerythrophyllum; species Bryoerythrophyllum caledonicum. The sequence goes on along the minus strand of OZ020520.1, from coordinate 22,953,301 downwards.
GGATTTTGCGGACTGACGATGTGTTGGACTTCACTCGAGAACCGCGCCTTAATGCGCTGCAGTAGGTACGGGGAGCCCGCGAACCCGCCCACGACGAACATCACCTTGATGCCCTGGACGTGCAAGAGCTGCGTGGCGATCAGCTCGATGATCTCGTCCACCACGGGGTCGAAGATGGAGCGCAGATCCTCCTGCGTGAGCTCGATGTCGTGGTAGCCTGACGGGCGCGCCGGGCGCGAGCGCGCCTTGTCGTGCGCCTCCCACATCGTGGCCAGGTCTCTGTGCAGCTCTATTTCCACCGTCGCGTTCGGGTCCACGCCAGGTTGGCCGAATTGGCACTTGATTTTCTCCCAGTCGCTGAGGAGGCGCGCCCTGTAGGAGGGGACGCCCGAGCGGAGAAACTCGTCGATGCATTCTACTCTGCGTGAGAGGAAGCGGAGGAAGGAACCGTCGACGAAGGTCCCGCCACAGAGGCCGCCGGACGACTCCGTAAGCTCCCGCACGCGGTAGTCGCTCCCGGTGCCGAGGATCTCCTGCACCACGATGTCGACGGTGCCGCCGCCCACGTCTGCCACTAGGATCCTGTCATTCGTGAGTAGCGCGCACGCGTCCCTCATATCGCGCTGCAGGACCTGGTGGCAGTGGAACGAGGCAGCTTCGGGCTCAAGCACCACGCTCACCGCTGCAATTCCTCCCATTTCCGCGGAGACGAGCCCCGCGCTCACCATGCACGCCTTCATCCGCTGCTTCGACGCCTCGTCCCAGATGGCCGGCACCGTCACGCACCAGTGCACGGTCTCGCGTTTGAAGCGCGCGTCGCCCTCGTGGTTGCGCATCACCTGCAGCGCGAGCTCGCCAATGTGGCGGAGGTAGTCGGTGATGACGGTGTCCACCGTCAGCGGGGGCGGGATGCTAGACGCCAGGATCGGGTCATCGAGGTCCCTCTTCAGCAGGAGCTTGAACCTGGAGAGGTATAATCCCGACGGGGTCGCGCTCCGCGAGTCTGCGAGGATGTCGGAGCACGCCAAGTGGCCCCAGGACTGGCATTGGTACTCCCCCCGCGCGGTCTGCTTGTAGAAGATTCCCGTCAGCGTCTTGCAGTACGGACTCGTCGGACCGCGACTCGGCCAGTCGTAGAACGTGCTGATCCTCTCCTCACCCGCAGCTCTCGCGTACGCGAACCCTGAGAATGTCGTCCCGAAGTCCAGCCCTACCACCCACTGCACATTCTGTTGCAGCCCCGTTCCCTCCTTTGAAAGCACAGGTGTGAACGGATGCGTTATTTGATTTGGGACCTCGGGCGCCGGCGCTCCTGAGGCGTTATCTGGGTATCCGGGCACAGGTGCGGGCGGAAAAGGGAGGGGAGGCGAGGGCGGAGGCGGTTTCGGCTTGTTCGATGGAGGGGGAACCGGTGTCTGGTAATATTGGCCTTCATCCACCTGCGGCGCCGCACAGCACATGAACTTGAAGCCGCCCATTAGAAAGCAGAACCGACACGACGAATTAACCGAATGGGAAGCCCTCAGATCGAATAACTCGTCACACGGAAACCAACCATCAAGTCCCTCCTCCGCTGAAACCTAAAAGACGCGTCGACAGACGTGCACCAGATCTCGAACCGCCGCTGCACCAGCTTCAGAACAACGCATTTGGTCCAAAACAAAGGAGGTGAACCCTACACCAAACCCGAATGAAGCCGTGTATTGTACAGATCCCAACTCACTGATAACGCTCCCTGCTCCTCCCGAGCCCCCACTTGAATCATATATACCATCGCTGAACATGACCTTTCCAGAAGCTAGCAGACACTGTCGGAGCTCCGACTACCATACCGACTACCATCTATCCAGACTCAAGAACGATCACAACCCACGGCACCTGCTGGACTTTACTGAACAGAGCTCCGTTCCTACACAAACGGGCCGGGTGTTCGAAGAACCAGGTCTCACGGTAACATTGAGGCACTGAGCACCGAGCACTACAGTAGTGTGCACAAACTTTCTCCCTTTAATCACGTCAACTTGGCCTTTCAGGGCCATACGGTACATGATTGGTTCCGGGCTCGGCGTTCAAATGGTACATCAGACTTACGAGAGGGAGAGTGACTGATTGCAACAGTAACGTGTTTGGTAAAACTACTTATACACCACCGTCGAAACAGTCAGTTGCGGAGTATATTCCTGTGAGCACCCTTTCACCTCCAGAGGTGCAAGTGGACCTTTAAATATGGTAATGGTGGTATTGGCATGTCACAAACTTCAGAGGGCACAGCTGTCTAACTCCCAAAGATGCTATGACCACCATTATCCCACATGTAGTTGATTTAGGATAGAAATGCTGCTGTAGAGATCAATACATCGTTTCTGTGGCCTAATTAGCGGTCATACGATGCAAAGTTCCATTCTTCACCGTGGCATGTGTTAACCCTTAAACGCCCAAGAGAGCCCGAGGGGCTCTTTTCCTACAGAATCTTCTCTGTAGCTCTTCCTGTACTCAACTTTTCATCAAAATTTTTATATCAATCTGGTCACCTTCTTATGATGCATTCACAAAGTGAAATTTTACAATTCAAATCACAATTTGTATGAGTGGTTTGTGTTTTGAGAGAATTAGTGTAGGTAGGTTGGGGTTGCACAAAACCTTGTAGGAGGTTGCAAGCTCATCATTGATTGGTTCATTCATGATGCCCAAGTTCAAAAAGTGCACTATTCATGATGCCCAAGTCCAAAAGATGCTGTGATCCAAAAACGGGCTGCCCATTGGAGAGTGCTTGGGCGTTTAAGGGTTAACCTCTTGAAGTCGTTACCGGTTTTCGAGCATCCTGCCATGCCAATTTTAACTAGGTCCCAAATATAATAGTGTGGGAGTATACTAGAAAAGGGGAGAAAGAAAACATGGTCCGACGAAAAAGTACAACAAACAACGCACTCCACCTTCAACTTGTGCCCGACTCTAGAACAAATGATCCACAGTAAGAATGGAATCAGGAGAACCACTCAGTTATGTCCCAGAATCGCAAGCACATCAAAGGAGAAGGTATCTCCAGACTGGAAAAGAATCTTAATTCCAGTCGGTAGCAGTATGTTCCATTCATGAAGGAAACAAATTGGAATAGTAGGAAGGAAACAAGGAGAGTAGGTAGATACAGTAAGAAGAAAGAAAGACGGTGCAGGGATCATTTGACATTCGTGCTGACGCCAGTCCAGCGCCTCCCACTTCAACGAACCCTGTCGTTTTTCATTTACTATTTTCAGGATTTAATGAGCGGGTTAGGTATCAAAGGACAAAAAAGTAAACGCTTTTCCGATTTTCCGTTGGCGTTGGGAGTAGGTTAACTCTTTAACCCCTAAAGGACCAGAGTCTCCTTCGGGGGGATTTCTGATTTTGGGCAGGTTCCTAAAATTCGAAAAAAAATTCTTTTTCTCTGAAATTTGTATTCTAGATTGCCTCTGATAAGAGCTTTGTGGACATATTTTTATTTTATTTTTTGGATTTGTGGTTTGAAAGTTAGTACCACTTAAAGCCAAAAGTGGGGAGACCGAACACCTCCAAAATTTTTGATAAAAGTTTCTATTGACATTGAGATTTTTCACACACATAAAGAATATTTCCTTTTCTGTAAATTTTTTAAAAAAAATTCTTGTCTTTAGTGTAAAAAGGCATTATATTCCAAGTCAAACATTTTCACACATTGTCGGGCAACGGGGAAAAAAACTTCATCTTTTCTACATAAAACCTAGAGATCTTCATATTTTTCACTTTTATTTTTTCAAAAACAATATATGGTGCAAACCTTTTTATTGACCATTTGGATCATCATTTGGATACATACGTGATTCACAAAAAAATAAAACGTGAAATGACAATTTTTGAACCTCCACTCCTTGTACACTTGTTTTGAGTATGCTACACCCCTTTTCTACCACTAAAAATTGGTGTGCTGGGAAATAACATCATGCTTAAGACAATGGTATAGGATTTAGACCTTGTACAATGCAAAAATTTAATACAAAGTGAAGTCAAAGTCTGCTGATCTACTCAACGCAGGGAAGAACTTGAACCATTGTTTTGACTTCAAACACTAAAATCTATCAATCCGTGTGGTGGATTGCAACCAAAATTTCATGGCATGTTTATATAGATGTCTATTTTAAGATCTTACGGTTGAAAATCCAAAATTCACTTTAAGATGTCATTTTCATGTCTCTTTTTGGCAGTGGCAGTTTTGGACTGGTTTTAGAGCGAAAGTGGTCATGGTCCTTTAGGGGTTAAGGTAAGCCCCCCCATAACCAACAAAATCCCATAGCTAACGCCTATAAAATTGGGGAATATCCAACTCTCTTCCATCCCATTACCACCAACTCAGTTCCAAATGAAGGTTTGCTATTAGTCAAGACCCTTACTTTTGGTTGTTGGTTATGGGGTACCTACTACTGGCCCCTACTAACATGGCTGCATACTTTGAAAATTCATAATTAATTCAGTTTTCACAAAAAAAATATGAAATAACTTGGGTTGGAATTGTAATTCTATTGGCTATCACTGGAAAAATAATAGTATAATTATTTTTTCTCTCCATATATGCACATTCCTTAACTTGTCGGTTTTAAGGGGGGCTTACCTTAATCCTTAACCCTTTAACGACGAAGCCTTGCACGCCTCCCTCAAAGTTCTTCCGATTCAATAGATTCTGCACGACATACTCTGCATGGGAAATACATTTTACTTTTCACTTTTTTCTCAAAAACCATTGTAGTTTGTTATTGCCTCAACCGATTGGAGATCATGAAAGATGGGTTAGATGGAGGAAAGCATAGTGCACAACAGCTCCAAGAACTGCAAAACAATCTAACGGTTCAATCAGCCGTGGCTCCCCGAAAACTGGTATGATCGATCACATTTTGGTTCCTTTGTTGTTGAAGGATTAAATGCCAGTGTCATACCATGAATTTAAAAAAAAATTAAATTAGTTATATAGAAGAGGTTAAAATACAGAAAATAGTAGGTGGAAAGGTTAGGGCGAATCTAAGTGTTAATCCTTAGATAGTATTAGGATAAAGAAAATAGAGAGTGCTTACAAAATGTTAAGGGGGATAAATACTGACCCGAGCCCGCACCTTAACCCAACCCATACCGACCCGAGCCCAAGCTCAAGGATCCAAGCCTAAAGACTCGAGTTTAAGGGCCAAGCCCATGGGTACAAGTCAACGAACCAGGTAGTAGGCCAGCATCTTCGAGGACGGACCATGAGTAAAGTCCAGAGAAGGAACCTACGAGCCGGAAGTCTACGGAGGAAAGAGGGGACGTCTAGAGGCGCGAGACGCAAGACAGAGACGCGATACGGAAGCCCGAGACAGAAGTCCGAGACGCAAACCCGAGACCAAGACGTGAGACCGAGACGCGAACCCGAGACCAAGACGTGAGACCGAGACGCGAACCCGAGTCCGAGACGCGAACCCGAGACGCGAGACGCAAGACAGAGATGCGATACAGAAGTCCGAGACGCGAACCCGAGACGCAAACCCGAGACCAAGACATGAGACCGAGATGCGAACCCGAGACGCGAGACGCAAGACAGAGGCGCGAGACGCAAGACGGAGACACGATACGGAAGCCCAAGACAGAAGTCCGAGACGCAAGACAGAGACGCGAGACGCAAGACCAAGACACGAGACCGGAACACGAGACATAAATTTTGAGACAAGAGAACCAAGCCAGCTGAGCGGAGGTGCGAGACGAGAGGTGCGAGCTGAGCGGGTTCCGAGCTAGAGAAGAGAAGACTTGAGGAGTTGGTTCGGAAGTAGGCCTGGAATCTTGTTCCGTAGGTTACTATTCATTAGCGGATTAGGCCCCGATTTGAACTTGGATTTGACTTGGTTTGCCTTGGAATTTGTGTTTAGATGCCTTTTGACTTGGTACGTTGAGTAGGTAGGACGGTGGCCGCCTAGGGTAATTAATGCCGTCGTTTTTAGTTAGAAGGCATCTTATGCTTTTGGCGTTTGTGTGTGTTCTTGGCAGTATAAGTGAGGAGTCTCTTGGCACCTCTCTTCACTGCTTGATGTGTGTATTTGCTTTCAGTTGAATTCTAAACCTACGCTCTGAGAAGACCTTCGATGGTTGGAGAGCTCGGATTGCATACATGACTGTGAGTGCCATTTCAAGTAGTCCACTCCTCGAGTCTATACTAACTATCTAATCACTGTTTCCTTGTTCTATCAAAGTAGATTAGTCCGGGTGGGTGGGAATAACAGGTGAGGTGAGAAGATAGCTAGTAGGGGCGTGACTCCAACTCTAACCGTTACAGTCGTTTCCTTGTTCCATCAAGTAGATTAGTTGGGTGGATGGGAATAACAGGTGAGATTGTACGTGTCTAGGGAAGGATGAGGGGGGGGAGTGACGGATGTATGAGGGTCATAAGTGAGTCTTGAGTGACCTTCCGGCGTACCGGTTGGTGTCGGTTGTGAAAACTCATGTCATTCCCTGAAACATCCCACTTCCAACTGCATCGGAGGTGGAGGGAGACTGGGAGGAGGACGAATAGTGGGCGGGTAGGCCCCTTGCTCACTTACATTACGCCGCTCGCAGCCTCAGAAATACGGGTCTAACACCCCTTCGGGGGATCTCAGTAACACCATAACCATCCAAGTGAGTGAGTAGAGTTAGAAGGAGAGAATGGGAGGTAGAGTAGCTGTTACTTGTGTCGAACACTAAAATCTCTACGAGCCCACGGACTACCATCGGTGGTGATATAATCTGTATCCGGGTACTCGTGTACCCCGGATGTCTATAGTCTATATAGCTGTAAAGATAACCCCCCCTTCCCTTAACCGGAACTAAGTCGAGGTAGGTCCTTACCCGAAGGTCCCTACCTTCCGACGAGGTAGGTCCTTACCCGAAGGTCCCTACCTTCCAACGAGGTAAGTTCGTACCCAAAGGTCCCTACCTTCCGACGAGGTAGGCCCCTACCCGAAGGTCCCTACCTTCCGACGAGGTAGGTCCTTACCCGAAGGTCCCTACCTTCCGACGAGGTAGGTCCCTACCCGAAGGTCCCCACCCGAAGGGAAGCACTCGTACGGAGAGCGGGATGGTGGCTGTAGATAAATGCTCCGGCGTTGTAATCTAACCCTTTTCCTTCTTTTGATGTAATTATTGTGATATAGGTAACCTGGTGTACATATAGATGAGTTGTTAGTCGTTGTAGTTCTCGGTGATTCTCTGTGGGAACGATTACCTTAAGGGTATCTTTGTGTTAAGATGTGAATAGTTGCCAACACGTACTACGACACGAAGTGGCGCCGCTGCCGGGGAATCACTTCGTTGAACTCAAGGACTAATAGCTTGTCGATTTGAATTTTGTTTCTGAAACTGATTTTGTGATCCGTGGATACTTAGTAGCTACGCGGCGAAGAGGGAAGAGAACGAGTAAGGTAGAGAAGGAGCATCAACCGTCCATCACGACATCCCCCTTGTTTTCCTCACTGGTTGCCCGAGCTGCGGTGTCTTTACGGGGAGCGGCTCAAGAACCATACCTGAAGCCGGCGGACAACCAAGGCTGAGACTCCCGTTTGCGGAATGGATGCCCCTATCGCAAGTACAACTAGAGATGTACGTGCCCGCCCGCAAGCAACTGACAATTGTCCGGATGTGACAAAGATAGCTGTACCCACGCTGTGCCCGTGCCGCGTTCATTACGCACCCGTACCATGCCTGAGCCACGTCCGAGCACAGATCCGTGCAGAGCTCCTATTACTCTCTAAGCAAGATAGTTAGTCCGTAGAGATAGTAAGTAGTTGCTGTCGGTTTTCCTAGATCAAAAGATAGAAGTAGCGAAGACATAGGTAGTACCATGCACCTTCATGAGTCAAGGAGAAGCTAGCAAAATAGGAGTACGCCGATCCCAACGCCGAAACAAGGGTACGAGACGAGGTAGCCAACTCTTCCGTGCCGATCCTACCCCTAGTCCTAGGAGCACCCCAACCCGTAGGCCAAACAGAGAAGTGAGGGTAGTGAGTACCCAAGTAGACATCCTGGAAGTACCACCTTACGTAGGGATTGACACAACCCCTCTCACTCCGGCTTTTGAGCCCTTCCTAGAACACTTTGAAGTAAACCAATTAGGACAGGCCTCAATCTTTGACTTTGAAGACCAGGAGGTACAAGAAGAAGAAGAGGAAGAACCCGTCACCATGGCTCGACCTGCGACTCGCCTGCGATACAGCTCATTCAAAGGTAACGGGGAGGCAGACGTTGATGAGTGGTTTGGGGAGTTTGAGACCATCGCTATGGCCAACCAGGAAGATGACCCTTCACGACTTCAGGTCTTTCCCGGGTTGCTCAAAGGCGAAGCCCTTAACTGGTACCATGGCCTAGCCGACGAGGTGAAGGCGGACTGGGAAGAACTCAAGGATCACTTCATCCAAGCTTTCCGAGAGTCGGGTGGGGAGTCACGCGCTCTAAGTCGGCTCAACAAGATCACCATGAAAGATAAGGAGTTGGTACGCAGATACAGCCAGAGAGTGAAGAGCCTCATCAAGAAGTGCACCATGGAGGGCAGCCCAAGATTGCAGAAAGAATGGTTCGTCGGGGGCCTTCCCTCTGCCATGGGATTTGCGGTAAGAATGGCTAAACCTACGACCCTTGCAGAAGCCATAGATGCAGCCCAAGATTATGAGGACTCCCTTCACTCGATGAGGAAGTCGCGCGACAAGTACGCTACCATCGACACGAAGAAGAAGAAGAAGTCGAAGCACGACTCTTCCAGTTCGGAGGATAGTTCCTCGAGCTCGTCCTCAAGTGAAGAATCCTCTAGTGGTACCCCCGCAAAAACCACGCACCATCGAGATGTGTCTCGAGCGGACGAGAGGACAGCACGGCGGCTGAAGGAGGTCAAGGTGGAAGCCCAAGAATCAAAGGAGGTACTGAAGAGCCTCCGAGACACCATGGAGGCGATCAAAGTCAATCTGGCGGCCAATCCGACACCACGACGGTCCATACCTACGGCACGCAACAATGTATGGTGTACTAAGTGTGGGGAGGCCGGACATGCCAACCGGGAGTGTCCCAAGTACGAGCCAAGGAGGGTGCACCTTGTCAACGCCGACGGAACGACGAGCTACTGGGCCGAAGAAGAGGAAGAGGTATTGGAGGAGGAAGCTCCAGTCTACCAAGTACTCCCGTCCTACGGTCGAGGGCGAGGCACAGCCCCAACCTATCGGGCCACCAACCCCCCCTTGCGACAACTCGGGTACAAGCCGGCCTTTCAGCAACCAGCCTATCCGCAGCCATCCTACCAAGGCGTAGCTCCGTTCGCTCCGGTCCCAACGTTATATCCCCCGTACTCCGCTCTAGCAGATACGCCGGTGTGTTACAATTGCGGTTCTCCCTACCATTTTGCTAATGCTTGTGACCAGCCGAGAAGAGGTGGACAAGGAGCACCGTTGGAGCTACCTTGCCAAAACTGTCAGCAGTACGGACTTGACGCACCCCACTGCCCACAACCGTTGGTTCCAAAGATAACATACAAACATGTGGAGACTCCTCCCCGGAGTCAGACGGCCCTAAACTACGGCAATACTCAAGGGGTGGAGAACCCTCCGAAATGACGGGAGGAGGTGGAACCGCCAGGCGTTAAGGAGGAGGTAGTCCAGAAGGTTAGTACTCGCAGTTCCACCCGAACCAATCGTCACAAGCATAGGAGTAGAGCATCCCGACCTCTAGTAAGGCCGGTCAGTAGTAATAGTAGTTCCGGCTCGGACACCGATCACGGGAACCCCGATCCTGGACCTGTGGAGAGCGAGCCGATCGTGCGAGAAGGAAGACAAGAGACTAGCTCGGATCCTACCCGAGCTGAAAACCCACCTCCCCGAGCCAGCTCGGATCTTATCCGAGCAGACCCGGACGAGAGCTATCCTAGAGCTAACCCGAGTCATATAGAAGCTCCCTTAGCCGAAGCCGAGAAGGGGGTAGATGCCACCTGCCCGGACATTAGCGCAGAGGTAAGGAGAGAGCTAATAGAGCCTAGAAGGCAGGAAACGAGAACTGGACGCCAAGTCAGATTTGCGCCCGGACTCACCATAGGGAAGGAGCCAAATCTCAGAGTAGACGAATATGACATCGTTCAGAACATTAGAGGATCACAAGCCAACGTGACTATAGGTCAGCTCCTACGGGACAATCCCAACTACCAGAAAATAGTCAAAGAAGCTTGTACCCACTCGAGGCGACGTTGGATCCGCCTTCCTACTGTAGCCGTGAACTTTTCCGCAGTAGAAGACTACGACGCCCCGGAAATATCCGTAGAGATAGATGGGTACTTGATCCGTAATGTACCTGTCGACGGAGGATCGGGAGTCAACCTCATGACAGAAGAGACGGCCAATGACCTGGGGTATACAACCTTTGATCCTACGAATCAAGTTCTTAGGATGGCTGACCAATCTCGGGTCTTACCTCTAGGGAGGCTATCAGGTATTCCCACTAAGATAGGTCCGATCACCTATCCCCTCAACTACGTCATACTCAAAGTCGAAATGGGTAAGCCTTTTCCATTGCTACTTGGACACCCGTGGTTATATCTTGCAAATGTACGGGTGAACTGGGGCAAGAAGGAATTCACCTTCGGCAACCCACCTACCTCCCTTCCATGGAAGCACGAAGAAGCCATGGGGGAGACTAGTGACAACGAAGGGTACACCTCCAACTAGTCAGACCGGGAAGGAGATGACTCTACCTCATCCTACCTAGTGGAAAACTTCCGGGACCAAGTCGAAACTGACTACGGATTCTTGGAAGCAGTCCAGGAGCGAGGTGAGATAGAGGAGTTGGACGAGGAGGAACCCATACCGAATGCCTACCCGTTTCAACAGGAAGATCGTTCTTTAGAGGAGACTTCGCAGCTCCTTACCCAAGAGTGGATAAGAAAACAATTAGAAGGCGGGACACTCCCGACCCAAGAAAGAGAATATCTTCAGATCCCCCCACAGTGGAGCGATCCAAGCTTGCTCGGAGTAGATGGGGCAGACCGCACCAAACCGGTCGTGTCTCCTGAAGACTACGACACCATCGAAGTCCTTCCAGGCAAGTCGTTCAACCTCAGAAAGAACTTAACGAAGAACGATAGGAGGTTGTACACCGAGCTTCTGCAAGAGTTTGCGGACGTATTTGCATGGGAGACTTCCGACCTGATAGGCATACCTGCCACGCTAGGAGAGCACCGGATCGATCTAATAGAGGGTGTCGTACCAGTGAGGCAATGCCAATACCGCCTGAACCCTAAGTATGCACTTATGGTAAAGGACGAGTTGGACAAACTGTTGGAGGCCGGGTTCATCTACTCGGTTAACAACTCGGAATGGGTATCACCCATAGTGATCGTACCCAAGAAGGTCGGACGAGACGGGAAGGTAAAAATCCGTGTGTGCCAGGACTTCCGTAAGTTGAACGCGGCCACCAAGAAAGACTACTTCCCCCTTCCCTTCATCGACATGGTGTTAGATCACGTAGCAGGGCACGAGTATTTTAGCTTCATGGACGGGTTCTCCGGATACAATCAAGTATCCATCAAACAAACCGACCAGCTAAAGACGACATTCACCACCGAATGGGGCACCTACGTGTTCAACCGCATGCCCTTTGGACTATGCAACGCACCCGGCACTTTTCAGCGCCTCATGATGGACATTTTCCAGGATTTCCTTAAGCATTTCCTGGAAGTGATCATCGATGACTTTGCGGTGTTCAGCACCCACACGAACCATCTGGAGTACTTACGGAAGACGTTCCAAAGATGCCGAGAAACCAACTTGAAACTTCACCCGGGTAAGTGTTTCTTTGCGATGCTCTCCGGCGTACTTCTTGGACATGTTGTCAGCAAGGACGGATTGCATGTCGACATCGACAAGGTGAAGGCGATACTCCAGCTACTTGCGCCGGCCAATGTACGCGAGATTAGAGGGTTCCTAGGGTGCGTAGGCTACTACCGACAGTTCATCAACAAGTACGCCCAATTAGCCGCACCCCTTACGGAACTACTCAAGAAAGACAAGGAGTTCGTGTGGACCGAACAAAGACAAGCGGCCTTTGAAGAGTTGAAGGTACGAGTGTCGTCCGCTCCCATCCTATCCCCACCTCAATGGGATCAGGATTTTCACGTTACTCTTGATGCATCTGGATGGTGCCTAGGAGCAATCTTGTGGCAGGAAGGACCAAGTGGTGGGGAGAAGCCCATCTACTATGCTAGTCGTCAGATGAGCGCTGCGGAGAAGAACTACACGGCCACCGAGCGGGAGGCTCTAGCAGTAGTGTACGCCTGTAAAAAGTTCCGCCATTACCTTCTGGGATACAAGATTGTCTTCCACACCGACCATGACTCACTGAAGTACCTTGTGAACAAGCCTGACCTTTCAGGGAGGATTACTCGTTGGATACTTCTGCTTCAAGAGTTTAACTATGAGGTGAGAGTTAAACCCGGCAAGGCCAACCAAAATGTCGACTACCTGTCGCGACAACGAGGATCGGAGAGCACCGACGACCTCGAAATAGAATTCCCCGTCGCATTTCCAGACTCCGCATCGAATTTCGACTTAGACGGCAGCGCGGATCTGAATTTGTACACCCTTCAAGAGCTTGCTAATGAGCCACACCACTCCGAGCCAAACACCGAAGGGGAGAGATGTGCTGAAGGTAGAGGACAGACCCCGGGGGAGGTATCAATCTTCCAAGCGGATCCCAACGAAGACTCCAAGTACAAGGACATCCGAACCTATCTCCGCGATCACACGTATCCGGGGGGCTGCAGTAGAGAAGAGAAGGCCGTGTTCCAGCATAAGGTAGCTCCTTACACCCTCATAGAGGGAATCCTTTTCAAGTATGGCCCCAATGAGAAGTTACGAAGATGCCTAGAGCTGAAGGAAAGGAGACCTGTCATCCGTGCCTTGCACGATGACCCGGCTAGAGGACACTTTGCTGTGATGAGTACGGTGGAGCGGATCCGAGCGGCGGGATACTGGTGGCAGCATCTCCACAGAGATGTGAAACACTTCGTCCAAAGCTGTGACCCTTGCCAACGGATCGGCAATCCGGCGACGCGGAACCATTGGCCTTTGACTCCCATAATCCCCTTAGCACCCTTCGAGAAATGGGGAATAGATTTCATCGGCCCCATCTTTCCGGTGAGCAAGAGCAAGAGTCGATACATCATCCTAGCCACCGATTACGCCACCAAGTGGGTCGAGGCTCGAGCAACTAGGAGAAATGATGCCAACACTTCCGCCGCCTTCCTCTTCGAACAAATATGTATGAGGTTTGGTCACCCCCTTGAGATTGTTAGTGACAGGGGTACTCACTTTCTGAATAAAGTAATTCAGGAGCTAACCTCCAGGTACGCAATCAAGCATAGGAAGACCACGCCTTACAACCCAAAGGCCAACGGTCTTACCGAGCGTGCAAATGGTATAGTGGGGGGAATCCTCAACAAGGTGGTCGCGGCACACAAAACGGACTGGGATAAGAAGCTCTTTTCCACCGTATACGCCTACAACACGACAAGACCACCACCGGAAGGAGCCCCTACTTCCTGGTCCATGGACAAGAGGTATTGCAACACATCGAGACGGCCATAGAGACCCACATGGTCTGGGCTTCCAAACACACCACTCGGAGTACCTCCCTAGGAGAACGGTTTGCTGGAATTGATGCCCTGGAAGAAGCCCGGAGTGACGCACTGCAACAAACAATAGAAGTCCAAGCTCGGAGGAAGAGGACTTACGACCTGAAGTTGGCCAGCAACAAGGGCATTCAGACTGCGAGTCTTGTTCTGCTCTTTGATAGCAGACACCAAGATTTTCCAGGTAAATTACACCGCCAATGGATGGGACCTTTTGAAGTACATGAGGTATTTGAAAATGGATCCCTACAATTAAAGGATTTACAAGGAAACCTCTTGGAGACACAAACCAACAGGTCACGAGTAAAATTGTACCGCGAGACAGAGGAAGAGGAAGAAGAATGTTCTTTCGTTCGCAAGGACGCTCCCATGTAAGAAGAGGGTAATGTTGTACCATGAATTTAAAAAAAATAAAAATTAGTTATACAGAAAATACAGAAAATACAGAAAATAACTTGGGTTGGAATTGTAATTCTATTGGCTATCACTGGAAAAATAATAGTATAATTATTTTTTCTCTCCATATATGCACATTCCTTAACTTGTCGGTTTTAAGGGGGGCTTACCTTAATCCTTAACCCTTTAACGACGAAGCCTTGCACGCCTCCCTCAAAGTTCTTCCGATTCAATAGATTCTGCACGACATACTCTGCATGGGAAATACATTTTACTTTTCACTTTTTTCTCAAAAACCATTGTAGTTTGTTATTGCCTCAACCGATTGGAGATCATGAAAGATGGGTTAGATGGAGGAAAGCATAGTGCACAACAGCTCCAAGAACTGCAAAACAATCTAACGGTTCAATCAGCCGTGGCTCCCCGAAAACTGGTATGATCGATCACATTTTGGTTCCTTTGTTGTTGAAGGATTAAATGCCAGTGTCATACCATGAATTTAAAAAAAAATTAAATTAGTTATATAGAAGAGGTTAAAATACAGAAAATAGTAGGTGGAAAGGTTAGGGCGAATCTAAGTGTTAATCCTTAGATAGTATTAGGATAAAGAAAATAGAGAGTGCTTACAAAATGTTAAGGGGGATAAATACTGACCCGAGCCCGCACCTTAACCCAACCCATACCGACCCGAGCCCAAGCTCAAGGATCCAAGCCTAAAGACTCGAGTTTAAGGGCCAAGCCCATGGGTACAAGTCAACGAACCAGGTAGTAGGCCAGCATCTTCGAGGACGGACCATGAGTAAAGTCCAGAGAAGGAACCTACGAGCCGGAAGTCTACGGAGGAAAGAGGGGACGTCTAGAGGCGCGAGACGCAAGACAGAGACGCGATACGGAAGCCCGAGACAGAAGTCCGAGACGCAAACCCGAGACCAAGACGTGAGACCGAGACGCGAACCCGAGACCAAGACGTGAGACCGAGACGCGAACCCGAGTCCGAGACGCGAACCCGAGACGCGAGACGCAAGACAGAGATGCGATACAGAAGTCCGAGACGCGAACCCGAGACGCAAACCCGAGACCAAGACATGAGACCGAGATGCGAACCCGAGACGCGAGACGCAAGACAGAGGCGCGAGACGCAAGACGGAGACACGATACGGAAGCCCAAGACAGAAGTCCGAGACGCAAGACAGAGACGCGAGACGCAAGACCAAGACACGAGACCGGAACACGAGACATAAATTTTGAGACAAGAGAACCAAGCCAGCTGAGCGGAGGTGCGAGACGAGAGGTGCGAGCTGAGCGGGTTCCGAGCTAGAGAAGAGAAGACTTGAGGAGTTGGTTCGGAAGTAGGCCTGGAATCTTGTTCCGTAGGTTACTATTCATTAGCGGATTAGGCCCCGATTTGAACTTGGATTTGACTTGGTTTGCCTTGGAATTTGTGTTTAGATGCCTTTTGACTTGGTACGTTGAGTAGGTAGGACGGTGGCCGCCTAGGGTAATTAATGCCGTCGTTTTTAGTTAGAAGGCATCTTATGCTTTTGGCGTTTGTGTGTGTTCTTGGCAGTATAAGTGAGGAGTCTCTTGGCACCTCTCTTCACTGCTTGATGTGTGTATTTGCTTTCAGTTGAATTCTAAACCTACGCTCTGAGAAGACCTTCGATGGTTGGAGAGCTCGGATTGCATACATGACTGTGAGTGCCATTTCAAGTAGTCCACTCCTCGAGTCTATACTAACTATCTAATCACTGTTTCCTTGTTCTATCAAAGTAGATTAGTCCGGGTGGGTGGGAATAACAGGTGAGGTGAGAAGATAGCTAGTAGGGGCGTGACTCCAACTCTAACCGTTACAGTCGTTTCCTTGTTCCATCAAGTAGATTAGTTGGGTGGATGGGAATAACAGGTGAGATTGTACGTGTCTAGGGAAGGATGAGGGGGGGGAGTGACGGATGTATGAGGGTCATAAGTGAGTCTTGAGTGACCTTCCGGCGTACCGGTTGGTGTCGGTTGTGAAAACTCATGTCATTCCCTGAAACATCCCACTTCCAACTGCATCGGAGGTGGAGGGAGACTGGGAGGAGGACGAATAGTGGGCGGGTAGGCCCCTTGCTCACTTACATTACGCCGCTCGCAGCCTCAGAAATACGGGTCTAACACCCCTTCGGGGGATCTCAGTAACACCATAACCATCCAAGTGAGTGAGTAGAGTTAGAAGGAGAGAATGGGAGGTAGAGTAGCTGTTACTTGTGTCGAACACTAAAATCTCTACGAGCCCACGGACTACCATCGGTGGTGATATAATCTGTATCCGGGTACTCGTGTACCCCGGATGTCTATAGTCTATATAGCTGTAAAGATAACCCCCCCTTCCCTTAACCGGAACTAAGTCGAGGTAGGTCCTTACCCGAAGGTCCCTACCTTCCGACGAGGTAGGTCCTTACCCGAAGGTCCCTACCTTCCAACGAGGTAAGTTCGTACCCAAAGGTCCCTACCTTCCGACGAGGTAGGCCCCTACCCGAAGGTCCCTACCTTCCGACGAGGTAGGTCCTTACCCGAAGGTCCCTACCTTCCGACGAGGTAGGTCCCTACCCGAAGGTCCCCACCCGAAGGGAAGCACTCGTACGGAGAGCGGGATGGTGGCTGTAGATAAATGCTCCGGCGTTGTAATCTAACCCTTTTCCTTCTTTTGATGTAATTATTGTGATATAGGTAACCTGGTGTACATATAGATGAGTTGTTAGTCGTTGTAGTTCTCGGTGATTCTCTGTGGGAACGATTACCTTAAGGGTATCTTTGTGTTAAGATGTGAATAGTTGCCAACACGTACTTTAACAGCCAGAGCAGCCAAAAAGTGGCTTATCAAATGACATTTTGAGGGTGATTATCTACGCGAACGATTGTTTTTCATCCAATTATTTTTGTGGAGAGATCATTGAGTGTGTAAGTATTAGGTGCTCGTAAAACTTGCCTCATTGAGGTAATCATGTAATATCTAAAGAAGAAAAACTTTGTGACATGGATCTCGATGTAGTGAATTTTAGAAACTTTTGGCTCTAGCTCTAAATCTGAATTCGAGTTGTTGAAATGATGTTTTTGGGTTTTGAGTCCAACTAATGAAATGAAGTTTACAAAGTCTAGTTTCCATTCCAATTTGAAACTTTTAAAATAATTAAAATTGAATAAGTTATTGCAATTTGAACTTTGGGCCTATTACCAAATTTCTAATTTTAGCTAAACACAAATTGGATGACGTTTCATTTACATCACAAGTTTTGGTGAAATTTTTACCAAAACTTTTAGATATATAGAATTCTTCATATTCGATATGAAGAAAAAGATTTTTTTGAAGAAATTAATTGCAGATTTTCTGAAGAAAAAGTGAAGAAAGTTCATATCAAATCCAAAGTATGCTTTATTTTTTTTAAACTTCACCAAAGGTTTACATCATAGAGCCAAAACTTGGAGTGTAGATGAAACTTCCATGTTCATCTAAAATAAATTTGGAAAAAATTGACAACTTTGACAACTTATGTATAAAAATTATGGTATAAATGTAGGAGTAATGAAATCCAAAATTGTAACCACTCTTAGCGAAAACAATTGAAAAAGAAAATTATTCTAGAGGCAACCGCCATGGAGACACTACTTCGCAATATCTGCAAGACCTTCTAGCTCCTAGTGAAGGTGACAAAAGTCCAAATGATTTTAGCCATGTGAAGAAGAAGAAGGCCAGGTTTGTGACCGAGTGGCACCTTGAAGCATTTGTTGTCACTTTGGCACCCTTAAAGGTGCTAGGGCATGTTGATCGTTAGATCTAAGATGTAGTAGAGTTGCAACTTGCTATGCCCAAATGATCATCTCTGCCTCCATGTCATCAATCTATCCTTAAAGAACTTTGACTTTAGATGAAAAGAAATCTTTATGGAAAACATTTCCAAGGGATTGGTTGTTGTAATTCCCCTATCAAATATAGAACAATCTCATACATAGTATCATTCATGGAGCTAGCATTCTTATATCTGTATTATGCAGTTTCTTAGAATAAAAAATCTTTTTAAATTACTATTGAGGTTGAATATCCAATTCTCTTAGTTAAAATAACCTTTTGTATTTTGGATTAAAAAAAACATAATGCTTTAAAGAAGAAGAACGCCGGTTCCCGAAGGGAACCGGCGTGAATAAAGTGTCTGTTCGTTCCATTGCTAAGACCATGCCCGCCGGACTAGGAATTAGCGAACTGGAACTACTTCCCCCTTTCGAGGTAAGACACTATGTAACGAGTAGCCAGAAACCAACCAACCACGACCAACCACGACCAAACTAACTAAACAACAAAAAGCAAAATCAAACAGGTAGCCAATCAGGAAGAGACAGAGTGGCGAAGTTCTTAAGGGGGGTCTTGCCTATCAGGGAAGACATGGTTATTTTCGATTTTGCGTTTATGCAGTAAAATAGACATGGCATGTTGAATAGCGATGGTGTTGATATTTTTAAAGGTAGTTTTAATTGTATCAATGGGTATCTTGAAGTTATCTTCGAGAGTTTTCATAGATGGGATAAAGGTGGTGGCACGAGCGCCGGATGTGATAACAATAAGGGGGTCCACATTCCAGCCGAGGGCAATGATGTCGTCTATGAGGGGTTGGTATTTATCTATTTTGTTTTGTATTGTTTCCGGGGAGAATCTATCGTTGCAATATGTAAATTCGATGAATTGAATGGTGTAGTCTTGGTTGATGTTCTCGGGTGGTGGGTCGTTGTATGGTAAACCTTTGACACAAAGAATGTCCGGTTTGAGCCTAGCGTTGCAATGAAATCTTTGGGTCATACATGAGCATGGAAGTAGCCATGGGGGGACCGTGTTTTCTTGTGGATTGCTATTAAAAGTGCCGGCGTTCATAAGTATGAAACATCTCGATTTATTGTAGGAGGTGATTAGTTTTCGGACTTCCCATACCGCTTTGTTATGTCTTTTAAAAATTAGAGAGTGTATGTGGTGGTTTTGGCATTTGAGTAGCACATGAAGCCATGTGTCGGGGTCCGTTGAGGGGCATATGGGGCATGTTATGGATGGGAATCTTTCTATTCCAAAGAAGAGTTGTTTGCGAGCGTTTCCCATATAGTGACTAGTACGGAATTTGATGAGGCATGTTATTTGTGAGTCTGAGATGATGGGATTTTTCCAAAAGTTTGTAGAGAGTTCATTGTCTATGTCGTTATTGTTAGTCCATTTTTCTATGTTAGGAATATTTTCTGAGATTGTATCCACGTTGTTGTAGAGGTCTTGTTTTTTGAGATATTTGCCCAGAAATCTAATTGGGCCTTTGTCGGGGGTATCTTCTTTGGAAGGCCAATCTTCTTTTTGAAAGTAGTATGGGGTGGCATGAGCATGTTCGTGAGGGTCTTTGGCGTTTTTGTGTGTTTTTTCTCGGCCTTCTTTTGCAAGTTTGTCTGTTTGTTCGTTGCCATCAATGTTGGCATGGGCTCTGACTTTGTGAAGGGTTGTGATTTGTGTGCGGTTTTGTAACATTTGTACCATTGATGTTAATATGGTTTGGTCGGGGTGACTGTTGTGAAGGGTTGGGTGTGTTATTTGAGTGTTTAGCAGGTAGAGTGCATTTATACAATCGGTGAATATGTGTGCAGGTTCATTTGTGTATTTTGTTGTGATGATTTGTAGTGTTTTGTGAATGGCCATAAGTTCTGCTCTGAGGATATTTTGTAGTCCATGGAGTCTTTTGGCTAGTTTAATTTCTTTGGTAGAATTATATATGCCATATCCAGCTTTTTCTCTGCGCCAAGAGCCCGGGCTAATTTGTTCCGGTGGTTTAAAGGAGCCGTCGGTGTAATAACTGTGTGCGGGGTTAAATTTTGGTGTGGTATGAGTTGGGTATTCTCGGAGGGGGGGAGGTATGACAGAGTAGTTTAATGTGTTGTTGATATAGTTTAATTTTGACCAGTTTTTACTTTTGTTTACGGGGGTTTATATGGGTGTTGGTTGGGCCGGTTTTGTGTATGGTCTTTGTATATCTAGATTGTCTGTTATGGAGGTAAGTTCCGCAAGTTGTTCTAGAGAGCCAATGGTTTGATTTTGATGATGGACGCATAGTATTTGTAATGTAGATGGTTCAGTTCGGGGTTTTTTTTAGCTCGAGTGGAATATTAGGTTCTACGTATGTTATTGTGTCTGCTTCGAATACTGCAATGATGTGGGAATCTGGGAATGGATTTGAATGTTGGTTGTTGTTTTGGTACCAATTGTTGTTTGGTGTGACGATGATTGTTTTTGTGTTATTTGGATCGTGTTTGGCAGCAAGTCTAGCCCAATGTATGGCTTGTTCCATGTCTTTCTCGTTGTGGGGTGAGCTATGCCATTTTCGATCCATTTGTGGTCAAAGGCCTTGCCTAGGGATCCAAATATTTTGTCTCTTTCGTATGGTGAGTAGAATTTATTTAGTTTGGTAGGACATGTGATCGGGGAGGAAAAGTATGAGTGCTCGATGTTAAAGGATGAGATTAGTGAGTCTAAGATGGGGGTGGGTATTGTGTATTGTGCATTTTTGAGGGAGTCAGTTTTTGGTATTCAATATTTATACCTTTGGTAAAGCCATATTAGTTCGGTTTCAAAGGTTGGGTTGTTGGTTCAATGTTTGTAGGGGTTTGGAACTTTGTATGATATTGTTTCCATAACCATTGGAGCCTGGTAATGGGTATGGTGTGTAAATGTCGGCCGTTTTCTTCGTATAGATGTGCTTGATTGTTATCTATTTGAATTGTGTTTGAGGATGTAAGGATATCATTTTCGGAGTTGCATTCTATTGTGTAGATGTTGAAGAGTGGGATAATTATGGGTGGTGTTACGGATCTTGAGTCTGGGAATTGTTCTTGGGGGTGATGGGCTAGGATGATATCCGCGTATGTTTTGTTTTGAATTTTTTGGTAGTATTGTTTCAATTTTTCGGTGTTATGTGTGGAGGTATTGGTATTGTGTCGTGGAAAAAGGTCTCTTTGGGGGAGCCATTTATTATATGTATTATCATTGTATTGCCATTGGCATAGATATTTTGTGTAGGTATTTTGTATGTTGTTTGTGTCTGTGTGTTGGATATGTTTATGGTGTATGATGTTATTAATGGGATATGTGGTAGGATTTTTGGGGATGTATGTTGGGGGGTGGGGGCGGGGGTGATATGTATGTGGAGGGTTAGCGGGATTGATTGGTGTGGGTTGATGTTATTGTTGAGGGTGATGAATGAATCTTTAAGTATATGAGAGTATAAATGTATGTTACAAGGAATACGACATATATTGGGGCATGTTTGGTGGCAAAATAGTTGTTTAGCAATATTTAAGGCACTTTTTAATAGTTTGGATGGGGTGAAGTGGTAGGTTTTGAAGTCCTCGTTGTTCATGATATGTGTGCCGTTGGGTAACGTAATTTGTGCTAATTCAAAAATATTTTTTGAGAGGAGTTTTTGTAGAAGCTTTTGGGAGAGTTGGGCATTGAGTGTGTTGTGGTTTAGTGTTTCTTGTCGCCATAGTGTTTCAAGTGTTGTAGGATTAATGAGGAAGTTTGGGAGTGTGCTTTTAAGGTGGACTTTGGCTATATGTTTTAATAAGAAGAATGTCCGTGTTATTGGTGATCTTATATAGTCGCTTTTTTTAATTCTGGGTATGTTTTCGGTGCCCCCGTATTGGGCGAGGATGTAATGAGTTAATCCATTATAAATTTTTCCAAGTCTACCTTTATCGTTTAAGGTATTTTGTAGTTGTTCTCCTATACATCGGAGATATGCGTTTTTTAGGGAGAAAGCTTCAAGACCAAATAGGTTATGTGGTAATTGTGTTATTGCGTTTGACATACATTTTGGTAGTCCACACATGGTTTTTTGTATGGCGATTATTTTTTGATCAAGTTTTTTTATGGCTGGCATAGAGTATGGTACCCCATAAAAATTGTATGCCACACCTGGGCGTAGTACGGTATCAACCATTTTTATTTTTTGTTTCATGGTGGCTGGACATGTTGTTAGTTCTTTGCATTGTTTGATGAGCTTTGTGGTTGTAGTGTGGATTTGGATTTTTCATTTTAGTGAGGGAACAAGATTTGTACCTAGGTATATGTATGGTTCGTTTTGGTGTAGTATAGGGATTGGTTGGTTGCGGTAGTTGATGTTAGAGGTTTGCATTAGGGCTTTGAAAGTGGTAGGGTTCAAATTAGATTTGTTTGGGCATCCGGTAGCGGCACATTTTGGAACTCCCACATCCATGCCAGCCCATTTACAATATCTATCAATTTTATGGAGTTGTATTTGGATTGATTTGATTTTGTTAGTTATGGTGGCTAGGTCATCTGCGTATGCGGCGGAGTTTATTGTGACTTGTGATGTGCCGAAAGTATATCCATTATTGCCTCTTTCTAGCCATCTAAGTAGTGGTTCTAAAAATATAATAAATAGGTATGGGCTGAGGGTGTCCCCTTGTATAGTTCCTCTTTGGATGGGTATAGGTTTTGTTTTCTCAAAGTGTTCGCCGATATAGCAAGTAGATGATTGGGAATAGATGTTTCCAACAAGTGTAGTTGCCTCTTTTGGGTAGCCAAGGTCTGACATTATTGCTAGAAGTCTGGCATGATCAATTGAGCCAAAGGCATTTTTGAAGTCCACGTATAGTATGTATATATCTTGGTTAGTAAATTTTGCATCTTCTAATGCGGCTATTATGGTTTGTATTTGCCGTGCGGTACTTCTCTCTGCTCTAAATCCTTTTTGACTATCATGTAGGATTTTGAATTTTTCGCCGTATGAGGATAGTATGTGGGTGAGTGTACTGGTAAAAAGCTTATATATTGTGTTAGCTAGTGCAATTGGTCTATGATTGGGTAGCATGGATGGATCGCATTTTTTGTATAGTAGAATTGTTGTACTTGTTTTCCATGAATTTGGTATTTGTTTTTGTTTATAGCAGTGAGAAAAGAATAGGAATAGTAGTTTATGAAATCTTGGAGGCATGTTTTTGAATATTGAGTTTGGTATGCGGTCTGGGCCTGGGGCTTTATTATTTCCAAGATTTTGGAGGCATGTGTCGTATGTGGCTCTGTTGAGGTATTTATGTAGTGGAATTTCTGGTTCGCCCCGTTTGTCAAGGGTATATCCGTCCAGGTTGTGCCAAGGGTATTGGCGTATTGCACATGTGCATTCTATTGTATGTTGTGGCTGGTAATTACCTGTTGGTACTGTTGGTCTATTGGTTTTTGTTTGTTGGTTAAATATTTCATTCGCAATGTCTTCGGGGCTAGTTAGAATATTATTATATTGATCTTTGATACAATCCATTGGTGGGGATTCAAGGTTTTTAAAGATTTTTTTGTTAATTTTTTTGGGGTTGATTTCGTATAGTTGTCTGTATTTTGAGATGGCTTTTTTAATGTTTTCTTTTGTGTATTTTGTGATTATTTTCCGGGCTTGTATGTTGGCATTTTTTGCAATTATCGCGATATCTTTTATCCATGTATCGTGGGGAAGGTCCGGAGGCGGTGGGGTAGGGATTTGGATGTGTTGTATAGTTAGTAGTTCGTTGTGTATGGGGTGGTTACGCCATTGAGGGTTGTTTTTCACAATTCTAATGGTTTTACGTATGGTATGGTATGTGGTTAAGTGTTGTTTCCAAGTTTTAGAAAGTTTGCGGGGTAGATGCCCGCCTTGTTGAGAGGTTCTGTTTGTCATTTGGGGTATTGGGTGTGCTCTACAAGTTTGTTCTAGTGTATCAGAGATTTTATTGATGAGTTTGTCTAGAGAGTGGCATGCTTCTTGCCATTGTGCTTGTGTTAATTGACTATTGATTTCAAGAGTGTTTATGAGGGAGTCTATTTGTACGGTATTTTCTTCGAAGAATTTTGTGTTGAATTTTTCTATGTTGGTTTTTGGGATGGGGTTGAGTATGCGTATAGTGTCTTTGTTTGGGATTGTAGGAGTTCTACTAATTAGTGTGTTATTTGGGATGTGCAGTTGTACGGGTGAGTGGTCCGAGTTGAGAATAATATCTTTGTTTGTTGTGGAGGTGTATTGTGTGTTATTGTTTGTATTTATATAGAAACCATCTATTAGACTCCAATCACTATAATTGTAGCCACCTTATCTAGAGAATTGTGTATCGGTATTGATGTAAGTGAAGTTTAAGCTTTCTGTGAAGCGGCGCCATCGGTAATCAATGTTTTGAGGGGGGGTGTGATGGTTTCCATTTTGGCGGCCAATTAGCGCTATGTCTCTATTGAAGTCTCCACATAATAGGTATGTATGATTGGGATGATTATTAATATGGGTTGTGATAGTGTTTTGTATATCTAAGAGAAATCTAGTATCTTCGGGATGGGATGGCATGTACATGTGAAAGATTAACCACGATTGTAGTGGGTGATTAGTGATTTTAATTATTTGAATGTATGGTGATATGTGCATTGGGGTAGGGATTTTGTTGATGTTGCCGGGGAATGTATATTTTTTGTGTATTAATGTAAGGAGGCCACCGCGGCCCGGTGTGTATGGTCTCCTTTGTTGCATGCATCTTGTAAGTGCATGTGTATTGTTAAAGATGAGTTTATAGTCTTGAAATATATTTTGTATATATTTTGTAGATTTTGTGGCGGTTAGTTTTGTTTCTTGTATAACTATAAGAGCCGGTGGTGTGTCTGTGTTTGCGACTAGAGTTTGTAAGCTAGGAAGGGCAGTGTTTAGTGAGGAGGCATTCCATGTGATTATGTATGTATTTTCTTGGTTTGATCTAATGTTTTGATTTTGATTTTGAGGAGGGATGTAGGGAAGAGGTGGGGGTGGGTGGATGTATTCTGGTATAGGGTCTAGACATTTTAGTGATTCACTTATGAGGTTGTTAGGGAGGTAAGGGAATTTTAGTTTTATTATATCATTTGAGGGTGGTATGTCTTGACTATGTAAGAAGTCGTATAGTCTTTTATGTATTGAGTTCTCATGGTTTATAGTATTTTGGTTATCTACTAGGAATTCAGTATAGGGGTGTGGAGTGTAAATGTGTCGTTCTGGTGGGTTTTGTAAGGTTAGTAAGGTTTGTAGGAGTGTATTAGTCGATGTAATTGTGTTTAAATTTTGTGGATTTAGAAGTTGGTTACATTCATCTATGTTTGGATGAGTAGTGATTATTAGTGCATATAAGATGTGGGGTGGTGGATGCGTATTTTTTTGTTGTATGTATTGGGCAATGTTTGGGTGGGAAGTGTTGTGTATGTGTTGTAATGTATGTGTGTTTTTTAGAAATGGTGCGAAGGGTTTTGCAATGTGTTCATATTCTGGTTGGAGTTTTATGGTATTAGGTATAAAGTAGATTTTGGCATTTTTCTTATGTGATGTAGGATGTCTTTTTAGTATATTGGGCATGGGTCCCGGGTTGGTTTCAATGTCTCCTCCTAGAAATAGTAGAAGTTTGTGGTATATATGTTTAGTGGTGTATTTTAAAGGCTTTGTTGTGTTATTAATGACTTGTCGGTTTGGGGGTAGGTGGATGTTTGTATTTTGTGTGTGAGTTGTGGGTTTATTTATTTTTATAGTAGGTGTAGTTGTTTTCGTCTTTAGTTTATTTTTTTTCCATGTGTTTTTTGTGGTTGATTTTGTTTTAGTAGTGTATGGATGTATGTATGATTGGTTGTATTTTATCTTGGTTGTTTTTGTCCGTGTGCATATGTAACTATTATGTTTAAGACTATTTGTATGTGGGTTTATGTTGGTTTTTAAAGTAGCTTTTAAGTCCTTTTTTTCATATGTGGTGTAATTATATACTTTGTGGTTTGTACAATTGTTTGTTTTGGTGTTTGTATTAGTATTTGGTATGAAATATGTTTTGGCATTCTTTTTGTGCAAAGCGGGGTGTCTTTTTAATATGTTCGGCATGGGTCTTGGGTTAGTCTCCATGTCTCCTCCAATTAATATTAGAAGTTTGTAGTAAATGGGTTTTTTGTTTTGTTTTAGAATTTTTTGTTTTTGAATGTGGCTTTGGTATTTGTGTTTTTTTGATTGTATGTGTTTGTCTTTGTATGTGTGTATGTATATGTATGTGTTTCGTTGATGGTGTGTGATTGTCTTTGTGTGTGTGTATGTAGTTTTATGTGGTATTATATTAGTATTCTTTTGTATGTTTGTATTAGTGTATGTCACGGTTTTTGTCTTGGTATTTATATCAGTATTTGTGTTAGTATTTGTGTTAGTATTCGTATGAATACACGTACCAATATTTGTATTGATATTTGCATTTGTATAAGTATAAGTATTTGTATTTATATACATACCAGTATGTGTATCAGTATATGTACCAGTATTTGTATCAGTATATTTATAAGTATACTCATCGGTGTATGTATCAGTATAAATATCAGTATACGTATCAGTATATGTACCCGTATATTGAAATAGTGAGTTTTCTAAAAGATTTCTTTCTAAACATATTTTGTCTAAAACTATGATTTCTAAAAACAGATTGATATTTAATTCAATCAGATTCGTATATACTCTTACTATTATTAGAATGTCTATTTTTAGTAATTCTATTTTTGTCACCTCCGGCGTCCTACCGGCCGGCGAGACAAATATCCCCCCTTGTATTTTTATTACACTACATACTCTCAACAAATTTCTACTATTTAATCGCAAGCTCTTCTTATCTTTATATATATCAATTTTAATGTTACTATTAACTTTCCTTTTATCCCTATAATTTATATTCCTATTTCTATTTTTAATCTGTACAATTTTATTATTACTCTTTTCTCTATTTATTATTTCTCTACAAATTTTGTTTCTCATCACAAATTTGGTTAATGTTTCATTCCGAATTTTTGAATTTCTTAGGAAGCATATTCTACTATTAGTCTTGCAGTTTATAGCTATGTTCTTAATATTTGTATTCGTATTATAATTAATTCTTATTACTAATTTCGTCAATTTTCCGTCCCTTATTTCTGATTTTCTTAAGAAGCATATTCTATTTTTAATACTACTGTTTATATCTATTTTCTTAATCTTTGTATTCTTATTATAATTATTTCTAATTACTAATTTGGTCAATTTTCCATTCCTTATTTCTGATTTTCTTAGGAAGCATATTCTATTTTTAGTACTTCTGTATATAGTTATGTTATTAATATTTGTATTCTTATTATAATTTATTCTCATTACTAATTTCGTTACTTTACCATCCTTTATTTTGGATTTTCTTATGAGGCATATACTATTTTTAGTGTTGTTGTTTGTTGCTATGTTCTTATTATTTGTATTCTGATGATAATTATTTCTCATTACTAATTTGGATAATTTTCCATCCTTTTTTCCAGATCTTCTTAGGAAGCAAATTCTATTTTTAGAACTGCTATTTGTTCCTATGTTCTTCTTATATGTTTTCTTATGAAAATGGTTTTCTGCTTTACCCTTTATTTTCTTCTTATATATCCTCTCCGATTCTTTCTTTTTATTTTTAGTATTACTTGCTCTATTTGAAACCTTTGAAATTTTATAAATATCTATCTTCTTCCTATTTAATTTATAATATCTCTTTTTACTCTCCTTTATTTTCCTATTTTTAGACATTTTGATATTCCTTGTCTTTTGATGATTTTTGGGTTTAGATTCCCTTCTACACTTATGTATCTTTTTTACAAAATATCCATTCTTGTTTTCATTATTATTGTTTCCTTTTTTGTTATATGTAGTTATGATCCTTATTTTCTCTTTCGTTTTATTGTTTATTCTAATTTCATCTCTTCTCTTATTCCTTTTATTTTTAATTTTTGTTTTGATACTTTCATTTTCTGTTTGTATATTTAGTCTATTCCTTGGGTTAATTTTATCCTTTTCATTTATTTTGAGTTTATGAATATTGTCGGCATTCATATTTGTATCGGTGTCCATCACCTTTCTTGTATTTGTATTCGCATACATGTTTATAATTCTTCTGGCATATGTATTCTTTCTTGTATTCGGATCTGTGTTTGTAACTGTTTTTGTATATGTATTCGTGTCTTTTCTTATGTATGTATTTGTATTTGTAGTCGTATGTGTTTCTGTATTCGTGATCGTATATGTATGTATATACATATCGGTATCTCTGTCTATGCTCGTATCTGTAGCCGTATCTGTATTTGTATACATATTCCAGTGTGTATATACGTATATGTTTTTGTATTCAGTTTTGAGGAAAATACAGTATGTGTAGTAAGTATCTAGTATGTATCTAACGTCGTATAGTGTGTAGCTACGAACTTGGGATACTATTTTATCAGAGTTTGTAGGAGAATACGAGCTAGTTGGTCTATAGTCCTTGAGATTGGTTACCTTCACATGTTTGACGGTCCTTCACCAAGTAGGTTAGGTGTTATGGTTCCCGTAATGCCTTGCATCATGCTAAAGGTCACGGCAACCATTTCTTGGATCTTCATCATTTGAAGTCTTAGTTCTTCGAGCTCTTGTGCCTTCTCTTCGGCAAGTGATTTTGCCTCCTCTCTTAGAACATTGTTGTTAGCTTCAAAGGCTTCTACCACGTCTTTTTTGGTGATTACATCGGTGGGAGCTTGGAGTTTGAAGGTCTCTACTGTGTTTACTATAGCCTTGTTCACATCACTAAATCCGTATTCCCCTAGTTGTGCTTGAGATGGGGGGTTAGCTCCATCGATGCTTCTAATATGGGGTGCAAATAACACAAAGTGGCCATCTATCGGGATGGTCTTGTTGACGAAGGTTCTGTAAACTATTGGATTCGTGCACACCACGTTGGCACTACCATTGTGGCACGTTCCTACCTCTTTATGGTACCAAATGGAGCTGACTCCATTGGCTCCTAGAATCTTGAAGATGGCGCTTGTGGTGTCATGAGTAGAGAGGAGTAGAGGAAGATGGGAGAGGGTGAGGGTAAGTGCATCTTTCTTCGCCTTCTGTTCCTTGTTCATAGGCATTCTTCCTTGTGTAAGCTTTGGTTGGAGGATTTCTTGGTGCGTTGTCGCTTGCTGGCTCTCAATCTTCTGTGCTTGCTGTGGAGTTGTTGACATGATGAAGGCGAAAGCTTCATCTCGTTTTTTCTGCACACTCGTGATTTCAAACTCGTGTCCCCTCTTGAAGCTGGACACGAGGATTTCCTTGAAAAGGTTGTTAGCTGAGATGCCACATAGAGAGAGAGATTGTATTTTAACTGATAGACTGGAGTTGCAAGCAATACTGTTGTAAGATTTACATACCTTGCCTACCACGTCGATTTCGTCAATCTTGAGTATGAAGGGTCGGAGTCCCTTGAGAAGAATTAGACCATCCAGCTCAGGTCGCATGAGATGGAGTTTGATCAGTCCAGACCAAATGTGTTTCCGCCCACCTCCTGCTTTGAAACTCAAGCAGTGGATAGAAATAGGTTCTATGATTTTCTTACCTGTTGGGATGTTCATCTTTTGAAGGCGAGTAGCAACCATTGCTTTGACGTCGTCGTGCATCATGGAGTGAGCAGGTAATTCAAATTGGATTGCTATGTGGAAATCTAATGCTAGTCCAGTGTTTTCATTTACCTTGATGTTTGCAGGAACTTGAGTCAAGTTGAAATGCTGACCTCCAATACCTCCAGCAGCTCTTGATTGTGGGTAAAGAGTTTGGGGAATGCGCGGGAATGCTATTCTGGCGTTTTTAACTTCCCATGCTTCTTCCTCTTCAATACCTCTAGTCATCATGTCTTCAATAGATTCTCCAGAGAAGAGTACTTCAAGTCCATCTACTATTGCCA
Source organism: Bryoerythrophyllum caledonicum (assembly GCA_963971425.1). Classification (NCBI taxonomy): domain Eukaryota; kingdom Viridiplantae; phylum Streptophyta; class Bryopsida; order Pottiales; family Pottiaceae; genus Bryoerythrophyllum; species Bryoerythrophyllum caledonicum. The sequence goes on along the minus strand of OZ020520.1, from coordinate 22,923,465 downwards.
GTTCTTCCATTACCTGAAAACCAAGCCAAAAATTGAAGGAGGTGAAGTCAGGCACACTAATGGGGTTCTTACCTGTTTCCTCCATGACTTCTTCGATCACAGCTCCTTTAATTTTCTTGCTGGAGGTTGAATCGGTGTCGCTTGATTTGTCCACTCGTTCAGTTTGGAGGCGTTTATGGGTGTCCGGCAAGGGGTCAGTGTCCATTCTATCTCTGAATGTGAGGGTTTTTCTAGCACTCCTATGTTCCATTGCTGCTGTTTTAAGGTTAGAGCTAGTCTCTTGTGCCTTGTTTGTTTATCCGAGGTAGTAGTTTCGGGAGGTAGCAATGGGAGGGTCGCTGGGCAATATATGAAGGTCGCTTGGTAATATGGGAAGGTCGTTGGGCATTATAGGTAGGTCGATGGATAATGTAGGAAGGTCGCAGAGTGAGGGGAGGGGGTCTATGGGTAGTAGGGGGAGTTTGTTGGATAGTGGGGGGAGGTCGTTGGGTGGTAGCGGAGGGTTACTACTAATAGGTATGGGCTGCAGTTGGCTGGAGGGGAGTCGCCAGTAGTAGGGAGTCCGTGTAGTAGAGGAGGGCTGGGGAAGGTGGTAAGGTCTTCCTAAGAGGTCCAGTCGCAGTTGATGTTGGGGGTTACTTCTGCTTCTGCTTCTTCGGTGTTTGTTGACGTCGCAGTTGTTGTGGTCTTGAGTTCGACGCTCTGTAGTGTTGGTGTAGGTTGGTGCTGTTGTGTTGGGTCTGGCTGCAGCTTCGGTGGAGGTGGTGTCTTCGAAATCTAGGTGTTCTGAGGACGGCCGTCTTCTTCCGTTTCTGGAGGCGGAGATTCCGATGCAGTGGCTGATGTTGTTCAGAGCGGTGCTGCAGGCTTCGTATGTATTGATCTTGTTCTTCTGCACCTTCTTGTATGCGTTGTTGCTTGTAGTTACTGACTATAGTGTGTTGTGATGTAGAAGGCGTCGCTTTTGTTCGAGGTTGACGGTGCTCGGTTTTCTGCACCTAGGTCCGTTAGTTAGTGTGCAGTTTTTAGTGCATGAGTTGACTTGAACCTTTTTTGATCTTGTAATTGTCCTAGTTAGGCATGCATTTGTTAAACTGCTGTGACTAGGGATTGTAACGTCAAAGGGAGGGGGTGGGCATATGTATTGGAATAAGCAGTGCAATGAAGCTTTAGATTGGAAAAGATGGGAGGAGTTAGAAGTGACAATATCTGTTGTTTTTGTTGTTGCAATGCTGAGAGTTGTGGATGGCTCTTGTTCCTTGGCCCTTGTTCTCTCGCTTCCAGTGTTGTGGTTCTTCCGAATCTGAAGCTTGTGTATGCAGCATGGGCGGTGTTGACGTAGGCTTCTTTCTCCTGGGTTGTACTCGTGGATGTCTCCTGTACCTGTAAGGGAGAACTTCAATAGTTTTGTTAATTTCTTGTTTTTGTGCACGGGGGTAATTTGTGATCTCCTAGTTAGTTGGTTTTTTCTGTGTGCGTGGGTTCTATAGTGATTTCGGCGGCTCTGTCTTGTTTGCTTTGGGGGAGTGGTTTCCTGATTGCTATTAGTGATGGATGCGTGCTCAATGTGTTGGTAGAGATCTTTTCTAGTCTGGTTTCGGTAGCACTTTTCTAGTCTAGGTATTGTGTTGGATCTATGTTTTCTACGTGTGCATGTGGTGTTTTTGCTAACTATGAGTGTGTGAGGGTAGGTTCTACTGATGTCTGCCGTCAGCAGATCATGAATCGAACAGGGAGTAAAACATGGATAAAAGCAAAGCACGAGATATACATGACAAAGCAAATGCAGTGACAGATTTTGCAAGAGAAGGAAAGAACAATTAGCTGTAAATACAACAGATGGGTTAGGGATAGCCTGTTCTGTGTTGCCGTGGGTTGGCCTTGATGTCGTTTCGATCTGCGCTCCTTCCTGATGTTGCTGTGAGTAGGGTTGTTGTTGGCGAGCTGAAGTTGTCGTGTTGATGTTGCGTACTATGTGTGCTGTCCTTGGAGCTGGCTTGGTGGTATGAGTGCTCGAGTCTCGATGTTTGTCGCTGATTCCTGTCCGCCTGTTTGCTAGGTCTGTCACTGACGTATCTAGGTCGGCAGGGCTTGTGTACTTGTATCGTTGTGTGCTGTTGTCTTCAGTGAGTCTAGAGCGCTTGGTGCTGGTGATTCTGTGTCGGGGTGTCTCTCTCTCGTGCTGTCTAGTTGCTATGCAATGGTTGCTAGATCTCTCTATTTTGATAGATGTGGACTGGGTTAGAGTTCGCAGAGGAGTTTGTGTGAGCTATGACGTTTCTCATGCTATCAACTATTAGATCTGGATCCGTTCTAGAGTTATACTCGTAAGGGTAGATCTGTAACCAACACTAAAATCCCAACGCTTTCAGCACATTTTCTTGCAGATCTGCGCCTCTACTAGTATTTCTCTATCACATTGATCCAGATCTAAGCTTCCAAGTCCTTTCCAACACACGCTCTCCCTAGCTCACACGTTTGATCACAGATCCTAGTGTATGTGGACTCTCAACAAGGCCAGCCTTCTCTTGTTGCCATACACTTCTCTCTGAGACTAACTCCTTTGCAGCCCTCCTCACCAGAAAACGTGGAGCTCTCTTAGTTCATCTTTCCTCCCAAGTGCGAGCTAAAAGCTAATGCTTTAAACTAATGTTGTCTTCTAAAAACTCATAGTGTACTTTAGATTTTCAAAAAACTAATATTGGTATATATTAGCACTAAAAAATTACAATGACGTTTTGTAATAATTATTACATTCATTTGCTAATAGATGTAATAATGTCATTTGAGTTTTTTAAAAATATAATGAAGTAAAACAATAGTGTCTTTAAAAATGATTTTAAAAAGAAAATCGATATAGAAGTATTTGTAGTAATGTTGGACTTTTCTTGAAAATGACAATTTTTCTCTAACTACTATTGAGGTTGACTTCTTAGTTATCCTAGTTAAAATAATGTTAAATCCTAGTTAAATAAAACTTATCCTACTTAAATAAAACTTATCCTACTTAAACCCAATGTCTAATGAAATTTCCAAAAAAGATTAGAATGATTTAAAATAATAATGTCTCTTAAATCTTCAAAAAGTATTTATATTAGTAAATTAGTACCATTCATATAATAAAGAAGTTTCATAATTATAAGGTTCCATAATTGATTTTAAATTTATTTATAATAAATTTAGAAGTGTTTCTAAAATCCTCAATAATATCATAATAAAGTATAATATTAGTGTCTTTTGAAAAATTCAATAATTACTACAATAGAATATTAGTATCGGTAGAATTTTAAGGATGTTTCATAATAAATTTTACATTTATTTTCTAATACATTTTATGGTGTCGTTTTAAATAAAATAAAGATTTCAATGAAGTAAAATAATAGTTGAGTTTGAAAATATTTATTGTCTTTTGAATTTTAAAAAGAAAATAGTCTTATTATATTGGAATATTGTTATTATTGGTGTGGTTTCCTTTGAAATGAAAATATTTCATTCCTACTTTTGAGGTTGATTCTCACTTCTTCTAGTTTTAATAATTTAAAAGTCATATATTGATGGTACTAGATGCTCCACAAGTGCCCCATACTCTAGCTTTGATGTTTGAAGCACCATAACCTCTTTCCTTGAAGTCTAGAAAAAAAAAAAAAAAAAATCTCCACAAAAACAACTCATGTTCGTGTTTATAGTCAAAATTTTCAAACTTCAATTTTCAACACTAGATATTGAGCAACCCGCCCAAACTTGAAATGAACTTTGCAGGTACAAATTGTCTAGTAGGATTTGAAACAACTTCATACATTATCGGGACGACCAAAATCTTCTCTTTTCTACACTAAAATTAGAGGTATATATTTAAAAAATTATTCTACTATTAAAAGATGTGGTGTGAACCTACTTTTCACCATTTGGATTCTCATTCTATAACAAATTTGATTTACAAGAAATTAAATATGTATTGGCAATTTTTGGACCACTTCTCCTTACACATTTGTTTTGGATATGCTACACCTTTCTCCAACTCTTAAAAACTGTTGGTGAAACACGTGACATAAAATTTAGACCTTGTGTAATATAAAAATTTGACACCAAGTGAAGTCAAAGTTTGTTGAGCCTCTCAACAAAAGGAAGAGAAAAACCTTTTTCCTTACTTCAAACTTTATATATTTCAATTCCTTGTGCTCAAAGTTTATAAAATTTTATGAGCATGCTATTTTATTAGCTTAAATTAGGATCTTATGGTTGGAATGGAAATAAAAATTTCCACTCTTTGCAACATTGTAGATTATTTTGAAGTGTTTTTGGTGTAAAATAGTCAATGAACAATAGGAGTAAGAGGTATCGAGAATTGAAAAAATAGTAGAATACACAAATTGGAAAGCTTGAGTGATCATGGTCTAGAGCTTTGAAGGCCATATTGTGAGACTAATTTTTATCAACCAAATGTTTAGAAAGTCACACAATCTTGTTTTTGTATTTGAAAAAATAGGAGAGGTATATAAATTAATAGGAAATACGATGAAAATTCTCAAAAAAAAAAATTTCGTAAAAATAAACATCTGAAAACAATTTTTTCATGTTTGGTGAGTCTAGATTAGCCATGAAGGTTTTAATATGAGTTTATTTTTACAAAGGATGATAAGACTTGTAGAACATGACCAACCTTTTGTAGCTCAAAGTTTATGTCTTCTTAACCCTTAAAGGACCACGACCTATTTTGCTCTAAAACCAGTCCAAAACTGCCACTGTCAAAAAGAGACATGAAAATCACATTTTAAAGTGAATTTTGGATTTTCAACCGTAAGATCTTAAAAGAGACTTCCATATAAACATGCCATCAAATTTTGGTTGCAATCCACCGCACGGATTGATAGATTTTAGTGTTTCAAGTCAAAAAAATGGTTCATTTTCATCCCTACGTTGAGTAGATCAGCAGACTTTGACTTCACTTTGTATCAAATTTTTGCATTGTACAAGGTCTAAATCTTTTACCATTGTCTTAAGCATGATGTTATTTCCAAAAAAACCAATTTTTAGAGGTAAAAAAGGGGTGTAGCATATTCAAAACAAGTGTGCAAGGAGTGGAGGTTCAAAAATTGCCATTTCACGTTTATTTTTTGGTGAACTATGTATGTATTCGAATGATAATCAAACGGTCAATAAGAAGGTTTTTACCACATATTATTGTTGAAAAAATAAAAAGTGAAAAATATAAAGATCTCCAGGTTTTATGTAGAAAAGATGAAGTTTTTTCCCCCGTTGCCCGACAATGTGTATAAATGTTTGACTTGGAATAAAATGCCTTTTTACACTAAAGACAATTTTTTTAAAAAAAATTCCAAAGAAAGAAATATTCTTTACATGTGTGAAAAATCTCAATGTCAATAGAAACTTTTGTCAATTTTTTTGGAGGTGCCCGGAGTCCTCACTTTTGGCTTTAAGTGGTACTAACTTTCAAACCACAAATCCAAAAAATAAAATAAAAATATCTCCACGAACCTCTTATCATAGGCAATCTAGAATAAAAATTTCAGAGAAAATGGATTTTTCTTCAAATTTTAGGAACCTGCCCAAAATCAGAAATCCCCCCGAAGGAGATTTTGTCCTTTAGGGGTTAAATACATGTAATGAAAAATAATCAATGGACTCTCAATGACATCTTGGTTTCCATTATTATCTAACATGCACCTAAATCATTAAGTATTATCTTGGCATCAAAACGCTCAATAGTATTCCCATAAGGTAAGTTTGCCTATCACCCCAAAACTAAGCAACATGCATATAAGGTGAAGACCGCGGCGGCTGATGCACCGGCAACGCAGGAAAATCCTCGTACATAATGCTTAACAATTGGCAACCGCCTCAATGTGAGGAAAATGAAGACGAAGAAGATCACCAATGCCCTCAAGCGCACACGGTCTTAAGGTTGAGAGTACATTCTCTTACGGTTTCACAGATAGAATGACAACGTGGGTTAATTCCAGCACTAACATTGAGTAGATCATCACTTAAAGGCAATATAACGGATTTTACCACACTAAAGAGGTCATGATACCTGTCAATCAAATCCTGCCTCGTCAACGAGGTTATCGTTCTACGGGTCCAGCCCAGAATGGATCGTTGGCCTTTATACTCTGCGTCAGCCAGCCTGAGTGTCGCATTTGATTGATCTGAACATGACCAAGAAAGCAAATACTCAGCATCTATATTCAAATTTACAACAGTCGAAAGTCAAGCATGCTCGTTCATACGATAATTTTCAACACGAAAGCTCGCAAAAGAGTGCTTGTCAGTTTCCAAATTCATCGATACCAAAACATCGCCACACCCGACGTCGCTACAGCAGCGAAATGCATGATGCAGCATGTGTTCCTCGATGCGCAAAAACATGAAAAACCATTCCATTCAAATATGAAGTGTCAGGGAGACTCACGAGCTATTCCACAAGTGAGGCACTTTACTCAGAAAATACTTCTGACCTGAATCATCATTTGGCGGGTGCGGCGTAATCCATCAGTAATACTCTCCGCAGCAGAAGACATTCTAGCTTGTGTCCTTGGAACAAACATGTACTGTATTAGCAAGAACGCATGATACGTCCTCATCATCATATAAGGTCCACTACAGCCGCTATCTGAATCAAGAAAAATCAAAAGTAGCGATTGTGTTGTAGAAAGCTTGGATTACTAAGCTTAAATAAGAAAGGCATAAAAGACACAAAAACGGGGAAGAACTCATCCGTACTGCAAATTTGCTACACTAGATAACCTAAGCCAGAGAAACGATCGTCCTAGTGCAGAATTGAGGAAGCAGTACACTATATCCAGATTGTAATCACCAGTTTCAAAGGAAAGAGCAAATTTCAGAGGCATCCTAGGTGCCGACACAACTAAAAGTCTAAGGATGTGATGCCCCACGCCTGAATTTGACCCTTCCATTCCTGCAGTCCTCAGACCCGCCTGCACTCCCTCCTCACTGCACCACATCACACCACAAATATCAAACGAAACTCAAAGTCCGCATCGCAACCAAATCCGTGTTGTAAACAATCGAAAACACTCAGTTCTGAGAAATCTCAAGCAATCATAAAAAACCGCAACAACGTCGAAGTCCCAAATCCCATCGCTCTTCGTCTCAAAACCATCCGAAGTCAACACCCAAAACCGTCACAGAAGCTCATAATCTACTAGAGACTCACCCCATTTATCTGAATCTACATCAGTGGTAGACTGACTTTGGTTTTTGGTGCCTTACTTCATCGGATGGAAAAGTGAAGAAGACGACTCGAAGACGAGAAGTAGATATTTATTCATCTGGATTGGATGAATAAATAGCGTCGTTCAAATGAAATTTAACGTGGCCCTATGGACTGTCTGAATGGATGTCGTCCTTTTCACTGGACTACTAACTTTCAACAATATCATTCATCCAATCGAGGCGATCGTGTTTTCCCTAAAACGCTAAATCAAAGCATGTTGTGGCGGGAAAGAGTTTGTTGAGGTTTTTCACACAAATTGTCGCAATTGATCGGCATGCTTGTTTTCTGATCACCGCTCAGATATTACATATTCACGACCTCAATTTGCAGCTGATTTCTATGCTTTAGAGCTCTCCTCACCCTCTCCACCAAGAGTAGTGTGGTTTTGAGGTTTTGGTCGACGGTGGAGCGGAGTATTGAGGTTTTGAGGTTTTGAGGATGGGATGAGTGTGTAGGGTTTGGAGGAGGAGAGAGGAGCTCTGAAGTTTGGCGGAGCGAGTGGCGCCATGGATGCGAAGAAGCGGAATGGCGCGCACGCCAATTTGCCGCCGTCGAAGCGGCAATGGCAGGCGAGCGGAATGCCGCCACCGCCTGTTGCGCCGGAAGGGATCGAGGAGGAGGACGAGGATGTGTTTCTGGAGGAGACGCTGCTGCGCGATGAGGAGTTGCAGGAGTCGCGCGCCGCAGTGGCTGCTCTGTTCACCAAGTGGAGGCGCCCTATCGCGGCTAACTTTGATGCTTACAAGAGCAGCGTCTGTAAGTCGTTGTTCGACGTAGAATTTGGTGTGTTCTAGGAGAACGAGAAGAATTTCTTTGTGCCGTTGTAGTTGGAATGGCTGCGGATAAATTTTAAAATAAATTATTTATTGATTGATTGATTTATATTTATATTTGATTTTTTCATGTTAGTGGAGTGGAGAGATTTCAATTTGTTTCTCTAAAGGTGGTGCATTGTGAGCTGGTTGTCAGTGTTTCAGCAGCTTGAGATTGATTATATCATCGGGGAGAGCCACAAGGAACTCTGTCCTTACAGAAGTGGACCTTCTGCAGTGCTTCGGATGTTTGGAGTGACGCAAGAAGGTGAAAATTGCTCTTTTCTAGCTAATTTCTACCGGTCTGTAATGCTTTGAGCCGCTGGATTTCATGGTTATCGATTTGGAATTTCGAAGGGTATGTTTGAAGGGCGATACGATCTGTCTTTTGAACGTCGCTGTTGTAGGAATGGGGTGTATATTGTATGGCGTCGGACGTGTTGTCGTTTTGAGGAACTAGACTGCTTGACACTAAGATTTTGAGAAGAACGCTGGATGCGTGATGTCCTGTCTCTTACAATTTTTTGTGATGCCAATTTGGTGATATTGTGCGAATGGTGCAGGAAACAGTGTTTGTTGCAATGTGCATGGTTTTGAGCCCTATTTCTATATCAGCTGTCTGGATGGCGTTGAGCTGGATGATATTCCTAAATTTCGTAGCACGTTGGAGGTGAGAAATTCAATTTGTTTATCCGGTTAAGTTGTACTGATGTAGGGTTTTGTAATTTTTCAAGTCTGACCTGAGCTGCATTTATCAATGAAGCTGCAGATAGGGAGGTCTAATGATTGTCAGGGCTTCAGAGCAGCTCTAAAAGAAACTGGCGTTTTTTTCCATATACTAAATATTAGTGTAAGTAAATGTATGGGTGGCAGGCGCGCATGCGAGAGGCGAATAGAAATAGCAGATCTCAAAATTTCATCACCAAGATTGAGATTGTACAGAAGCGTAGTGTAATGTACTATCAAGTGCAGAAAGCTCGGTCGTTCCTGAAGATCTTTGTTGCTTTGCCGACTATGGTGGCTGGTTGTAGAGGTATGAAAGCATTGACAAAAAATCCTTCCGTTTTGTTAAATTTTTGACCGATTATACATCACAGGGTCTGTACTAAGGGTTTTGAACCGGATTTCAAAAAGTAAAATAGCTATGGTACAGTATTTCATTATTTCCATATTAAGACCCAATTCGTCAGTTTTCAACTTTCGCTTACATTATACTTACTGTTTAACTTGCCTGCTTAATTGTGCTAGGAATCCTTGAAAAGGGCATTAATATAGATGGCATTGGTCAACGGTGCTTCTTGACATATGAGAGCAACGTGTTATTCGCACTACGTTTCATGATTGATTGCGACATTGTTGGTGGGAACTGGGTGGAGCTTCCGGCTGGGACGTACAGCAAGAGCACGAGACCATTATCCTATTGCCAATTGGAATTGGACGTACAGTATCCCACTCTTAGAGAGGAAACGCATGAAACTCATGAGAGGGAAACGCATTTAAATGATGTATAGATTTTTGTGAGCTCCATGGTCTGCTGTTTCTAGTGTTTCGAGTGCTCAGAGGGATAGTTCAGTTAAAGCTTGTCAGTCTAGTTATGAAACACGTTCATGAGGGAGTCTTGTTTTAATCATTAGACTGGAATTCATTCTATCTTGAGACTGAAGTGGTATAGCGATGTGAAACGTGTTGAAACGTGTTACAGAGAATGTGCGCTCTTGATTATGAGATTTCCTTGACTTTTCACAGCTACAACAAGGTTGTCAGCCATCCACCAGTAGGTCAATACTCAAAGATGGCTCCATTTCGAATTCTAAGCTTTGACATCGAATGTGCGGGTAGAAAAGGCCATTTCCCAGAGCCAGAGCACGATCCTGTCATTCAGGTAAACTACTAAGTTGAATCTGATTCATAAGTTGTTTTTGGAAATTGCCGTTTCTGGACTGGCGAACACCCCCCATTGTGTTATAACCGTTATAATAGTCATGTAGTACTTGGCGTTTCTGTATTGGCCAACAATTTCTTGCCTGGCTTTTGAGAATTTATTCTCTTTCATTTCTGCACAGATTCCATTCCAGCAGTCAACTTATCGTTCTTTGGCAAGATTGGAAATACTGTGCCCAGTGTTGACGGACTTATCTGTTGCTTGAATCGTTGGGGTAGATTGCGAACTTGGTGACAGTGCAAGGTGAGCAGCGACCCATGGTGAAGAATGTCATGACTCTAAAGTCATGTTCACCCATTGTTGGTGCTGACGTAATGCCATTTGAAACTGAGAAAGAGGTTCTCCTTGCTTGGAAGGTATGGACAGTGCTCTCTGGTACAGCTCTCTGTTTGATGGGTTGATATATATTTTGTATAACTTAATGGTTACTTTCTAATCGATCAGTACTTGTCGTTCACATGGCTGTTTTTTTGCTCGCATTTTTTTTAGAGTCGTTCAGTGCACGACACAAAGAACTGAGTAGTACTGATATTTGCAGTTACTTATTGACAATGTAATTGATGCTTCCAGGAACTAAGGTTATTATATCCGACAGGAGTTCATATTTTAACGTGTCAACAAATTTTAACGTTTTTGTTGAATTGGCAGGAGTTTGTCATAGAAGTCGATCCGGATATTATCATTGGGTACAACATTTGCAAATTTGACTTACCCTATCTTATCGAGGTAAGATACACAATCATGTACGAATTTGAATTCGTCGAAACCTAATTATAGTGATTGACAGCTTATGTGCAAAGGACGATTGATTATCAGTTAGGTTCGTGTACCTATTGTTCATCCCCTTGTAAATTCATTCTGGTCATCCTGACCCCTTCTTTGTCTTTGCCTCTTGTATCTGATTCCTGTAAGATTGGTATCATATCCATACGCGGTTCCTTTCTTTTTCATGGCTCTTTCTGTGTCAATGAAGGACACCACTGATCTCATGCAGTTGTTCACTTCTGTTTTTCTTGACAGAGGGCACAAAAATTGAACGTGGTTGAGTTTCCCATCCTTGGACGCATAAAAAACAGTCGAATTCGGATGAGGGATGCATCTTTTTCATCGAGGTATTGATCACGTAGTAATGTTTATTTATTGTTTGTTGCAGTGTGTGTTTTTGTCAATGGAGGTCTAACCTTTTGGTGATAGGATAAGTGTCATCATTTTTCTTTCCTATAATCACCTTGCTGTTTCGTGATATTTGATATTTAATGACTGTTGCAGGCAGTATGGGATCAGAGAAAGCAAAGAAGTGACGATTGAAGGACGAGTTCAATTTGATCTTCTTCAGGTAATCATTATTGATCTATCAATTGTATGGTGTGAGGGCTTGGATGGGAGGACAGTACTAGCCTTCAGGTGACAGCCTGCAAACCAATAAGTTTTGAATACCTCGTTGATTCTTATTTTCGGAAATATGAAACGTGGTATGCAGGCCGTGCAGAGGGATTACAAACTGAGCTCCTACTCATTGAATTCAGTGTCTGCACACTTTCTGGGAGAGCAGGTAATTGGTTAGTATTCAACCTACTCGCTATTGCTTCATGTTGAGCAAAATTCTGAAGTGAGTGTTAAATGTCTGACTGTTGACTCTACAGAATGACTGACGTATTGAAGGGATGTTAAATAATTAAAATGGTTGTGTAATTGGGGAGCAGAAGGAGGATGTACATCACTCTATTATATCGGATCTACAGAATGGCAACTCTGAAACACGCCGAAGGTTGGCAGTTTATTGTTTGAAGGTGTGTGTTTTGATCGTCACATATGTGGTGGTAAATGCTAGGTTGTTTGGTTCTGTAGACCAAGGCATTTCTGCTTTATTTAATTTTGTTCTATTGCGACAGTGATGACAGAGATTTCAAGTGTGCGAATATTGTGAACTGATCTGAGATGCTTTCAATCAAAAACAGGATGCTTATCTTCCACAGCGATTACTGGACAAGCTTATGTACGTTTACAATTATGTCGAGATGGCTCGCGTCACGGGCGTTCCCATCTCTTTTCTTCTAGCTAGGGGCCAGAGTATCAAGGTGGGCACGATGGAACAACGCTGTCATCCTTATATTCTTTGGTTGGCCAGGATTGTGTGGTAGGATCAAGTTTGTTAGCAGTTTTGATGTGAAATGAGAATCGTTACTATCTTTCATACGAATATGTATTGATAACAGCCATGCTTCCTAAGAATGTATCTTGGAAGTTTTCGAGCAGGTTTTGTATCTGGTCCCTGAGGGATGGACAATATTGTCAGGTTGCAGTATTGAGCCAACGTGTGTTGATGGTTGCAGGTCTTATCTCAACTTTTGAGAAAAGCGAAGCAAAGGAATCTTGTGTTACCTAATGTCAAAGCACAAGGAGCAGGACAAGGAGAGGGCTTCGAAGGAGCTACTGTAAGGCTTAATTCAACTTTTCTCAAAATATTTTCTTGCTCATTTAAAGGACCAGGTTCACTAAGTTTTCCAGATCTCATCTTGACAGGTATTGGATGCTAAAGCTGGGTACTATGACAAGCCAATTGCTACTTTGGATTTTGCTTCGCTATACCCCTCTATCATGATGGCCTATAATCTTTGTTACTGCACATTGGTAATTTCTACCTAAAAATCATCCCTTTCATGAGCATCTGTCATGCAGTAGCTCTTCAGTGTTAGCTTATCTTTTCTGTGGAATCACTTTTAAGATGCTGTTTGATATGTGATGCCTCTTCTGGTGATGTTCAATTAGTGTGCTTTGCTTCTTGCATGGGGTTGTCTCTTAATATGTATACAATATATTGCCAGTTTCACCCGGCTTCGTTGTATGCATATTTGATGACTACCTCTCCGCTTAGCATGCTGACCTTATGGCCTAAAATCTTTTCAGGTCAAGGCAGAGGATCAACAGAGGCTAAAACTGGCACCAGAAGAAGTGACTAAAACTCCCTCTGGAGAAATGTTTGTGAAGTCTACTTTGGAAAAGGTCAGATTGTGTTTAATCTACAAAATGTGTATGAACGCGATTCTGTTACTCATTCATATGCCAATATATCCTTTCTGTTTAGTTCTAAAGTTAATGTACTGATGTTCTTGGTGGTAGTCTAGGTTTAACTTGCCAATTTTCTCTTTCAATTCTAGAACAGCGTATTCCTTGAAATTTGATTGTCGCTATATATAGAACTTCTGTGTTTTAACTAGTGTCCTGGTTTGGTCAACCTATAGTGCATTTTCTATTTGAAACAATTTTAAGGTGGCCTTTTGATTTCTGTAGGGAATACTGCCTGAGATTCTCGAAGAGTTACTAGCGGCTCGCAAGCGTGCAAAAGCTGATCTGAAGGTTAATGTCTTGACTGAAGTATTTTAGTTGGTAGTCAGACTCATCCTCTGACGTCATGAACCTCTTAAATGGTATTATGTACAAGTGACCCGTGATTTCAGTTTTAAAATTTTGGAGTGTCAAGGCCTTCCATAGGATTATGTATGCTATTTGGTTTGTGGTCTGTCCTTCTTTGCTCTTCGTTCCACTTATTCGCTCACACATCTTGCGATGCATCCGTGTCTCTGAACAGGAAGCAACAGATCCTTTGGAGAAGGCCGTGCTGGATGGACGGCAGCTTGCTCTCAAGGTATGTAGAATTAGTTTTCTTATTGCTTTGATAAGATCGTTTGAGATGATTCATACTACTGTGAAATTTACATAATACTAACACGAGAAATAGGTCGGTACAGGGACGAGGCTCTTCATTAACATCGTGAGTAATTGCAGGTTAGTGCAAATTCAGTGTACGGATTCACTGGAGCAACAATTGGGCAGCTTCCATGCCTTGAAATCTCTTCGAGTGTCACTAGCTTTGGTAATTTCAGAAACCAGACGCTTTTAATATGCAAGTTTTGGTAAATTCTTTGATAATACAACTCTTGATATAAAAAATAAATTCAATTACTTTGTTGATAGATATTCTCTCAAGTTGGTGAATTGATTGCCCCAATGAGTTTGAATTGGAGATTCTGATGCGTACTTCTCTACTAGATTTTCTTTGTATGAAATATGATCTTGTCACTGTGGTAGCGATGAAGAATGAATCTAGGTATGCCCTTGAGTTTAAAAGGCTCTTGATGGACTAGGGGTGACTTGTGGGTGACAGGACGGCAGATGATAGATCACACCAAGAAACTGGTTCAAGAGCGGTTTACTACAGCGAACAGTTACAGTTATGATGCTGAGGTGAGACCTTGAGGAAAATCACACAAGATATCCATATCTCTTGTTGTCCTTAACTTGTTGAAACATATTTGTGATGAGAATTTTATTCTATCTTTAGACCCTACTTGATGCATTTTTCCAGCAGCTGTCATGGGAACGTACTATTCTGTGCAATCGGTCATCCCGCCATCCTAGGATGTTGCAGATTGAAACAGTAAAGAAGTGGCTGAAGTGACAACTGATAGCTTTGAAACTTTGCTCTCTTTGAACTTTAATTTTTTGGGTCTTCATTTGAAATTAACCTTGTGAGATTTTCGTGTCGGACAACCAGGTTATTTATGGAGACACAGATTCGGTCATGGTGCAGTTCGGAACTCCTGATGTTGATGAAGCCATGAGGCTGGGAAGAGAAGCAGCACAGCAGATTAGTGATACCTTTACAAAGGTACTTGTGTCTTTTGAATAAATCTCTTTGAAGGCACCTTAGGGATAGTCATTCTCTGCAAAACATCCTTGTGTACAAATTCGGTTTTCCAGATTTTAATTATCTTTTGTATATAAAATATTCCATAGAGATTGTTTATAAAGCCTTTGAAGAATACTGATTTTGGGGTTTCCAAGAGTATCTATCCTGCTGTTGCAATATGGATTTCAGTACTTGATATTGTTTTCTCGTTCAGTTCAAGAGGATTTTGTTGCTTACGCATCTCGTGTTCTTGGATTTCAACAGCCTATAAAATTGGAGTTTGAGAAGGTTTATTGGCCATACCTCCTTATCAGTAAGAAGAGATATGCAGGACTCTTGTGGACTAAGCCAGAGAAATATGACAAAATGGATACTAAAGGTATGAAAAATTAGAGGGAAAATGAAAGTGCTAGCTCATGCCAGTTTCGTGTGGTTATCCATAACCTGAATCTCTTACATGGGGTAGAATTTGTAAGCAATTTAGTTGGGTGGGAATCAGAGTCATCGGAACTTGATTTAATATAGTTTGCAACTTATATTCGCCCTGAAAGTAATGCCTCTATTACTTCATTCTAACTCTATGCGAGACATGGATGAGATGGATGCAGGAATTGAGACAGTGAGGAGAGATAACTGTCTACTTGTCAAGAACTTGGTCACTGAGTGTCTTCATAAAATCCTTATTGATCGTGACATTCCTGGAGCTACTCAGTATGTCAAAAATACCATCTCCGACCTGCTCATGAATCGAATGGATTTGTCCCTTCTTGTCATCACAAAGGTAGGGTATACATCTTTGGTTTTGACTGCATCGCCGTCCGTTCTTGTGTGGTTTGTTTCTACTAGCACTCTTGCGATATTTCCTTGAATGTCTGCATGACAGGGCTCACAAATGAGGACAAATATTTTTCTCGACCTTCTATAAATCGTCGTCCAATAATACGGGTCATTTCAAGTCACTCTGCAGGGTTTAACAAAGGCAGGGGATGCATATGAAAACAAGACTGCTCATGTTGAGCTGGCCGAGCGAATGCGCAAGGTGAGATGAAGTACATCGCTGATTATGACTTGTAGTTGTGATGTTTATTGGAGCTTTCCTAGGTAAAAAGATCTTGCCAGAATTATTCGAAGGCGTTTGCAAGATCGTTGAGATCTTCTGAAATTCTATTTATGTATCACTAAATTGAGAGGATATCTTGTGTTTATAATTTTTTCCTTTTTAATTCAGCGGGACGCTGCAACAGCCCCCAACGTTGGCGATCGTGTGCCTTACGTTATTATCAAGGCAGCGAAGGGTGCAAAGGTATCAGCATGATCTACTTGAAACTCCTGTGGATGAATTACGTAGAGCTGCTCTCACATGATTTACAATGTCTACTAATGTGATAGTCGCCGATCTCCTCTAGAAGATTACTAGTCGGGTTTAGTTCTGTGAATTTGTGACAAGAGACTTACAGCAATCTGTTGTCTTACAGGCGTACGAGAAATCAGAAGATCCAATCTTCGTTTTGGAGAATAATATCCCAATTGATCCACAGTACTACCTAGAAAATCAACTCAGCAAGGTGAGTCTTCAACTGAGGTTTTTTAGCCCGAAACAGCAGATCTCTCCGTAACCACTTGGAAATAAATTGCGTCTGGTGACCAATGTTCAGGGACCTTCAATTTTGCGGCAAGAGCAGTCGGTAGTATGACGATTATAGACCGAGGATTGGGTCTTAATATTACTGTTACATTGTTCTTAATGCATACTGTATGTCAGTATCCGGAAAACCTGTCAGTCGCTCTACTAACATCTGAGAGTTCTTGGACATCAGCCCTTGTTGCGCTTGTTTGATCCCATCCTGAAGAATGCAAGCAAGGAACTACTTCATGGATCGCACACTCGATCAGTCTCTATATCCACACCTTCTAACAGTGGCATCATGAAATTTGCCAAGAAGCGTGTGAGTTGCGCTGGTTGTAGAACCCCAATCAGGTAAGCTGTCTGATTAAAGTACTCGAATTTGAGAAGATATAATGTCTTCAATTTTACATATATATATACTGAGGATGCGCTTAAATCGTTGTCTTATTGTAAAATGAGTACCATAGTGCTATCATATTAATATTGCTGGAGCATCACGGAATCGACATACATTTGCCGGTTGTGGCTTTTGTGGCCCTGCTTGAAAATTACCCGGAGGTTTTTGACATCGCTGACATCTTAAATTTATTGTGCAGTGAGGAGAATCAGATTTTGTGCAAGCACTGCCAGGGCCGGGAAGCTGAATTGTATCAGAAGACAGTTGCAAACGGTACATAACTGTCCTTGAAACTACTAGACATCAGACCTTGAGGAACCTCAGCACTAAAAATACCAAATACTTATTCAACCTTTGCGATGAGGGCTTATGTCCAGAAGGTTCAAATTTTCCTAAATTTTGCAGCTTACTACACTTGCAGTTTCATTTCTGTAGTACCAGCACTGGCTCTTTTAACTAATTTGCATGCCAATGTGCCCTGTGCTTGAATATGTATGGAACGATTTTTATCTCAGCTCTGCATCTGCTACTCTACTAATATGAATGTGGCCCACTTGTGTATGTCAGTGAGAGATCTGGAGCAACTGTTCGGAAGGCTTTGGACACAATGTCAACGCTGTCAAGGCTCCTTACACCAAGATGTCTTGTGCACAAGGTTTGTTCCTGCTCTTTGACCCAGTTTCAAGTGCTTTCCCGAAACATGCTTATATGTCCTCTTGGAAAGGATATAAATAACAGCGCCCTTGTTGGATGCAGCCGAGACTGTCCTATTTTTTACCGACGGAAGAAAGCTCAAAAAGACCTGACAGAGGCGGAGGTGCAATTAGAGCGGTGGGATTTCTGAAACACAACTTTGCTGAATCGTGAGTATTTATTCGAACACAATGCAGACGTTCGCATAGTTTAGTGAACGCAGGGTCGCATAGTGGAGTAGTTCAACCCTAATCAACGGTAAGATTCAGTTCAACTCCTCCATTGTAAAGATCGGCTTGGTTTTCTTTTTACGTTTTATTTATTTATTGGAAAACAGTTCCTACATGAAGATTCAAAGCTGTCTTGCTTCTTAATGTTTGTGATCTTTAAAATCACAACTCTGAGTATATCTTGTGCATTTAGAATTTAGTGATAGTATACAAGTTGACATAGATGAAAGTTGGAGTATCCTTGCCTCAAAATTCTTTTGTCATTCATCATTGAGAAAATGGGCATTGGTACAATTTAGGGCGAAAGTGTTTAGTTGTTGTACTTTAAAAATGTGGTTGTAAATAATAGAGCTCATGTTTAGTAATTCTAGAAGCGTAGGGGTTTTTTTCTCAACCAATTTCACTTTAAAATTACTTGAGTATTAATTAGCATTTGTTAATATTATTTATATAATAAAAATTAATATCATTATGTGGATTGAAAAATGGAATTGTTGCATATCTAGTTTGATATCACTAGAAATTCTTTGCAATTCATTAGTGCATTTAATTTTGATAAGTTAATATTGATTCTCTATTGTTGAAGATTGTAGCAATAATTATCATATTAGACCTTTGAATCAAAGTGATAAAGAATGTTTCACTCTCAAACTTGACTCAAACAAACAAAAAATATCATTATCCAATTGGTTCTAAAATAGTCAATTTTATTTTCTTTTTAAAGAAAGACAAATGTGATTAGCCATCTTGAAAGGTTATTTAAGAAACGCTTCATGAGCAAATAAAAAGTAACTATCATGACTTTAGGTCTTTTCACTAAATTGTGGAAAACCCTTTTTCAACACTAATAAAATTTAATAATAATTTCAAATTTACAAATATGTTTACAAATATAAGATCTTTCTGATGCATGCCATATAGGTTATACCATTGTAGAGTTAGATTTTTTAGATATTGAAAACATAATAATGTTTTCTAATGAATCATGCTTGAATGCATATCGGAGCAGGAGTAAAGTACCAAAGAGGAATTATTGGTGAAATTAGAGGACTTAATGGAGGAAATTCTCCAAATTCTAGAGTTTTATAGCTAAGTTATGTGTTTTTGTAATTCCATAATACTTTTGTGAAGGTAAGCAATCAATTCCATCTCTTTGTGAAGGTCGTATTCTAATCATGGTTTCATTTTGAATCATTGGATGTTTTTGCATTAAATTGTGGCAATCACCTTAACAGATAATTACTTTCACTATTAAATGTACATCACCGTAGCATATTCATACCAAATAGCAATTTTTGATTGACTTACTAGACACATTTGAATGTTTGTTGAAATAAATAAGTTCAAAACATTACATATTTAGAGTTTTAAGTCATTTGTTTTACAAGATTTGAATTTTAAAAACTTAATTATAAGCATCTCGTAAATATAAAATAAGCATTGAAGGCCGACAACCAAAGTCAAGGGCTTTGATTTGGGCATGACTTTAATTTGTAGATGAATAAGACTTGTATCATCTAGATGTGATGTTTTGATGATACCTTTGAATTGTAGAAAGTTATATTGTTGCCTTGCTTAGAATTGAGGTCTTAGAGGAGTCATTATAAAGTGAGATAAAAGTTGTAGTCATTGAAGGCATAGAGGAAATTCCTTCAAATGGTAGAGGCGGAAAGACGTATGAAAATGTTTGCGAAAGAAACTCCATGGGGAAAATACTTGCGATTGAATGAATTAGCTAGACATAGAGAACGGTGTCGTAATATGCAATGTTTTATAGATAATTCAGCTCCTAAGCAAAGTCCTCGACAAAAAGCAAATAGAGAGAGATCATATCTAGAGCAAGGTATAAAGTTAAGATCAATTGTATGACAAAAGATCCAAGCTAGATTCCTTAAAACGTGATGAATTATTGAGGGTCTTTTACATTACTTCTTTTCTTCCAATCATACTTGTTGTAGTGTGACTTAATTACCTAATTTCAAAAAAACTAGCCCATGCTAATCAATAAGGTTTTTTTGTATTACAAAATGTATGGATGAAATCCTTGCTAAATATGATGAAATAATAGATTTTATTCACTAGAAATAGATTTTCTTCACTAATTTTTATATACTATTAATGGATGTTTAAAGGATTCAATATTTGTAACAACTTCTAACAAGGTTTTGATCACCAATATTGTAGATAAATTCATTTCAAAGAGACTTTTATTTCTTCATTACTTTTAATATTAATTAATTAAAGTTCAAGTGTTTTCATAGTTGTGAAAATTAGGCATAATACTTAGTATTAATGGTTCAATATTATGATGGATGGAGGAAGATACAAATCCTTCTTTAGATTAACAAGTTATTAATCCACATAATTACATATTAATTAGAATTTGAGGTTTTGAAAAGTAGAAAAACGCCACATTGTCAAGACGTGTAGCTTGTGTAGTAACTAACTTTTATAGCTTGTTTGTATAATAACTAACTTTGAGTTGGATGATGGCTAATTTTTGACAATTATTAGCTTTGGGTGGTGCTACTAATTGTGTTGGCAAATGCAAACCTGGGGCAAAGAAAGTACGAGATGGTAAATAAAATTTATGCTTCATAAAATTACTTCATTTCTTTCAAATGAAGGTTTGATTAATGAAGTTTTCAATCTTATAATAAAAAATTTATCATTATTAAGAAACAAAAAAATTTAAGTAGAAATTAACATATAATTGGAAATTTTTAAATTATTGAAAACTTCAAAATCAATTGGTTGAAGTTCATTTAGTTCAAATAGGTTTTAAGTAGCAATTACACCAAAAAGTAAATGTTAAAAAACATGATCTTACACATCAAACTATGTGTATTATGCACACTTATATGTGTCGTTAATAGATCATTTAAAGAGTTGTCCATATTCACCATATAGGTTTAATATAATATATTAAAATTTTAAATTTACATTTTTCTTCTCATCATTGAATTTATTTGGCACTATTCATATGAAGTGAAGTTAATGAAACAAAGGAAAATTTGAGAGGGAGGTAAACAAATTAAATGTCCTGAAGGTATAGATTGTAAAAGTCAAAATGGTTGGATGATTAATTGTGGATGTAAGGATTGCTAACCATTTAATTAAGCTTCTTATATGAATACTGAAAATTTTCAAAGAAAGAAATTAGGTTTAATATTTAATGCCTAAAACCCTAGAATTCCTAGTATTATTAGAATTTTAGATTCATGATTGATAATTGCTTTTAAAACTATAATAAGCTAATAATTTGTGGATGTAAAAAAGTATATTTTAAGATATGGATAGCAAAGGATTCAAATTTTAGTTTAGTATAAATAAAAAAAGGTCTAAGGAAATATTTTAAAGTAGATAATTATTTAAAATTTAATGTATACAAATCCCTTCATAGGTGTTCATGTAAGTTTTCCTTTTCAAACAACTTTCCAAAAATCTAGGTAAGCAATTTTTTAAGAGTGCCAAAAATCCTTCAAATATATCATTGAGTCATTGTACTGTACAATATTACTCAATGTATTTCCAAATCCAATAAATAAACTTTGTTTGTGAAGTTTCCAACTTCATAACAATTTAACAACACTATGATGTTTAGATATGATGTGTGATCATGAGAAAAGAGATATGGGTCATAAAAAAAGGATTAAAAACATACAAGAAGGCCCTTCCGTATATACACCTAAAAATAGAAACTATCTAGTTCGTGGAGAAGCTCCATGGAAATTCAAGTAAGTGAAAAATGACCAATATTATTTTATAAAAAATAAATTATATAGTTGTCCTACTTTACCAATGCACTGTGGAGTCTCTTATACTACTAGTGCCAATTAAATTTTGGTATCAATCTGTTGGTGTAGGCCTCGACCAAAGCGCACAATTGATGAGAAGTTGAAGGAAATTCGAAAGTGGGCCATGAGGCACCGCGTTAAGACTCCCCGTCCGGCGCCGGCTGGCATCATGGCATATCTCCCGGACATCGTGGTGCAGACCTTCTGCACTCCACCGGAGCCAGAGCCTCAGTTTGTCTCACCCATCACAGACGGTGAACTAAATCTAAACCCTAATCCTAAACCCTTCCTCCACTTAGTCAAGCTTGTTGATCATCCCACATCCTGGAGCTACAAATCTCACATGTCTTACATGGCGTGCGTGGCACATGTTTCCAACTTTGGTCCCGTGTCTTTTACAACACGAGCGCCTCGGTAATAAGTGACGATATCATGTAGATATCATATTAGTATCATAAAGGTATCATACTAGTATCAAGTAGGTATTAGTCAAGAAAACTGCACATTGTTTGAACCCACTATGAATTCTTTCTTGTGTGGTTCCAGAGGATGCTGAGAAGTCTCCTGAGCTTGCTCAACTCAAGGCGGTTCAGGAGGCCGGTGATCCTACTTTTTGAGGATTTTTTTATTTAATGTTTTCCTTCTCTTTCATGCTCATCTACTCTGGAAACAACTGACGTACTTGGAAATCAATATATTAACCGGTTACTTTATCTACAATTGGCTAATTTTAGATGAGAATTTTGTCAATTAATTAACCTCTTCCCAATTCATTTTTTAAAGCATAAGAAGACATGATTTTTGGTCAAGCTAGTTTCTTGAAATCCAAACATTACAAGTTGCACGGACTATGTTTGTCAAAATCTACAATCATCTCAGTGTGAAAATCTACAACTAACTTAGTGTGAAATTTCGAGGAGGTCTCCGCCACGATCTCCAATAATAAGGGATTACCTAATTACATGGTGTAATATGTCAAGATTGAGTAATTTGCAAAATCATCAGAAGTTTTGATAAGATTAGTATTCTCTTTTAATTTTGGATAACTCTGATGAGCACAATTTTGGTTTCAAGCAATACTACTATATATTCATGTTCAAAGAAGGCTTTTTAATCAACTCTCAAAGTGGAATGAATTGTCAATTTAATGGAGGAACCCTACGCTTTACAAACTGTTTGTAATGAGATACTTGAGACGCTTACTGGCTTGCTGCAAGTATATGATAATTTCATGAACTCACAAGTAGACTTCAATCCGTCTTGTAAGGCAATTTTTTGTACCACCACAGGACCATTGGGCTTGTTGCCCACAGCTAAAACCACAACATCATCTCATCAATATGTAGGTAGAAGTTGTCTCAGAAGATCATCTCATCACCTGTATATTTGGTAAAATTTGTGCATGCAAGATCAAATTAATGTACGTTCATCACACGTACCTTGTTCCAATTTGAACACCACGGCGTTGTTGCACCGTGTCTTCACCCAATTGAGCATGTTTTGCATCCTCCATGGTGCTATGTAACTCCAATAATACACCTAAAATTGGGGATGCTAGATATATTTTGACTCTTGAAATATGTAAGATTTTCAAGAATTGACGATGTAAACATGGTCCCCACAATTAATTTTGGTCATCCTTAGTTGTTGCTCATGTGTCTCTTGTCAATGCATCCCACCATCCATCTCCCACGCCCTTGGCGCGACTTCCGAGTCTGTTACCACCACCTTTCGTTGTTGTCATCCTCCGCCCAATGCTCTCGCTTGTGTAGCCCCTTCCCCTTCCGCTCCCCCTTTTTGCCATTTTTTCTATGGGTCATAGCTATCTAAGCTAGTATTAAAAACTTGTAGCAATGTAGTTTTTCAGGAGTGATTACAATTTTTTTGCTTCTTCAATTCAAACTAGGGTTAGTATATAAGTTATGAACAAATAATGTGATTGCTGACTTGCATACCAATACAAATAATAAAATATTTTGATTACATGATTTATAGTTTCTCAACAAGAGATATTTTTATATACCAATACATATTTGTTACAAATTACAAGTATACTTCTTGGCTAAGATTTCGTGCTTAAAATTATATGAATTTTTAGGCACACATTGAATGCATAATTTTTATGGACACTATGATTGAAATTGTCAAATTGGGTAGTTCAATTCACCTACAGTGACTCACAAAAGTTGTTGGCCGCCCTAAAAACAGCTCTCATAAATTGAGAAATTAAAATTATAAAGTGAAATTTGGACATGTAATAACACATAAGGGAATCTACCTTCATGATGAATTTCACTTAAAATAGACTATTTAAAGATTAATTTTTATTTGAATGAAATTTCTATGGAAATAAAAACTTTTTTGTGAGAAGTCAAAATGTTTCATTTTTTAAATAGGAAGAATGTGCATCTTGACTTGAGTCACATGTTACAAGTTTCATGAATTTGGGATTTTTATTCATTGAGATCTTATTGACTGAAATTTGACCCTAAAATTTTGAAAATTTTATTTCTTATTCCATAAATTGCAAAAAAATAAAATAAAAATACATATAGTTATTTGATGTTATTTTGTATTTTTATTTGAAAATTGACAATGGAATGTTGTTTTTTTATATACATTTCTTCAAAACTAAGTTGAAAATATACTAAAATTATACTGAAATATTCTAAAAATATACCGCGGCCTTTGCCCAAAATGGAGTGGATGTAGCATGCTTTCATCCCTATAAAAAATGAACCTATTAATTGTATCTAGAATCTACAATATCATCTATAACATGTCCCCACACAATACTATAAACACTTACAATTCCTCAAGAGAACAAAGTTTTAATATGTTCCAGGAATCCAAGGTACTTGTCAATCAATTCTGGGACAAATCCAACACAAGAGATTGGTGTTGACGGTTCTTTCAGTCTTAGAGTGAGGTGAAGATGAAATTGATCGAATGAATGCATTTCTCGAATTCCTAGAAAGAAACTTACAACTCTTAAATGAATTCATGAGTGAAGTACTCATTTAGTGGAATTGATTGAAAGAATAGTTAATAATGGCACTTACAACATATCAAGATTCATCAACAAAGTGAGAGCCGACAACTTTCTTGTTAACTTGTTGCTAGACAAATCCATGCAAATAAACTAGGTTTAAAGATTAGGATTATAATTTAGGATTTATCAAATCAAAGGCCAAAAAATTGTGATGAAAACTATAATAAAAAGTTAGATAACTCCTTACAATTGAAGAATCAACGTCATGTTTTTAAAGGTGCTTTCAAAAACCTCTTCCTCAATATGGTTTCTGCCAAGGTCATATATCCGAAGATAGTCATCTAAGCTAACACGGAGAAGATTGGGAAAGGGCTTAATGGACCACTTGCACCCTAGGTTCAAGATCTAGACATATTTGAAGAACTACAGATCTAGAATCTCTCCATTGAATCTATTGTCATGAAGGTCCTTGTTAGAGTACAGTCATATCAATAATTTTTTTTAGAATATGTATTGTCCCAATCAGATGATATGAAATGATATACGTACAATGTTAGTGTGAGTCATACAAAGTGCAGAGCTTTATATCCTATAACATAGCCGTTACAAGCGGTTCTATAAGAACAAGATTTTCTATTAGCTCTCTACACCACAATACGTCAAATAAGCAATTGGCCCTAGCATACAAGGCCGGATTGAGATGGAATTGGGACAATGATTTCTCCAAGTTGGCCTCGACTTGACAGCTACGGCGGCGGTCCACAACGGCACACGTGGGTGTAGACACATGTGCGTTGTCCTATTTGCACGTAACTCCACACCTTGCTCTTATAGGCGTGAACATGGTTTTACCAAGTTGCAATGTGAACATGGTTTTTTTCAATTTTAACACTACAGTCAGGGGGGCATCACCTATGACTGTTTCTGAATTAAATTTGGAGGGCTCTTTTAGGCTTTGTGATTAGTTTTTAGGTGTGAACATGGTTTTAAGCCTTGTAGTTTTCAAAGTTGATGGCCTTACACTGTATAAAGTTCATGGCCTTCGACTTTATTGTGAACGTTACGGAGAGGGGCAATTTTGAGTGGCCATAATTTGCTTTTAGTATAGTGATTTTATAGTGATATTTTTATAAGTTGTGATACATGTCATAAAAATGTATAAAGTTTATAGAGTGCATTTTTTGGCCTTACATTTTGAATTTTTTTTAAAAGTCTTAATCTTTTAAAATTTTGAATCAACATTTGTTGGCATTTCTTTGAATGTGGATGCATTGTAAGCAACAATGAACCATTCTTTCTACAATGTGGTAGTGTTTGCGTGGATGTTTATGTCTATGGCATTAAGCAAATGTATGAGTTATAAATTAAGAGTGCGGAATGTGCTCAAGTCTATGAATGGCTATCCGATTGTTATTTTTTGTGGTTAATTTTCACAAGAGAGAAACATGCTAAAAGGATGTTTTTGGTGGAGCCTATGCAAGGAATATATTGAAATTTTGTTGAATTCATTGTGTGAAGGGCATCAAATGACATGCATAATAAAAGTATATATAAAGTTCTATGGAACAAGCCTAAATGCATTTGATAATTTGGTTCACATGTTGACTCAATATTTTAAGTTGCAATTCATAAATTTTTTAGGCTTTAATTGAAAAATTGGAAAAAATTGTAATTTTAGTATTCTGTAGGCTTGGACATGGCTATTTTGTTGACCATATTGCTGATTGTTTGAAAGTTGGAGGATCCAATGTTCGCATATATGTAAACATGATTCATGACATCCTCTTTGACAAGAACAAATTGTTTGGTAGATGCACTAGCATTTCTATGCGCAAATGCTTGCAGACATCATTGATGATTTTAGAGAAATCATAAGAATATCAAACGTGTGTGGTTTAATTGGCAAAACAAACATTCTCCTTGCTAATCAACCAGATTGATCATTGAAGAGTCACCCTTCCCTATATTGACTTTATAATAAAAATAATGTTTACTCTATTGTTTTATAAACAGTTTACATTAAAAACAAGTTTTTTTAAATGTGTGTGCAAGTCAATCTAGGGTGTTTATGACGGAGGATGATCTAAAATCTCTAGCTTATATAAAGACTTGATGAACTAAGTCATTTTGAAAACGTTGTTTATGGATACCCAAGCAAAGATATAGGCTTAATACTAAAATTGGTGATTTTGCTTATCCAATCTACACTTATTTGCAGAAAAACTGGAAGTAGCCACAAGATCAATACAAGACAAAATTTGATGGTGCTATGAGTTCAAGGAGAGAGGTGATAGGAAATGAATTAGGATCATAGAAGAATAAATGACATATTTCAAAATACTTCAATCCTAAAGTTAATAAAGCCACAAAAATCTTTGAAGCATGTTGTTGGTTACAAAACTATTGAGAGGAGTAGAATTTACTACAGGCAGGGGGAAATAATGTTAATTATAGGGATCTAATGCAAAATTTTGAAAATATTAGACTACCAATTTTTCAAGAATTGGAGTAAACCAAAGCAAAAGACAAGGCTTTAGAAGAAAATGTATCTAAACAATACATCATTCAAAATCCTAGAAATTAATGTAGAATTTAGTATCAAATCTTTATACAATAAATTATTTGCATAATTTTTATAGATTTTTTTATTTCATATTTTAGGATAGTGAAATTTGATTTCAAGATTTTAAAAATAAGAATTCAAATAAATATCAAAGAGTTTAAAAGTCGTTACATAAAAATTCCAAGTTAAATCCAAATTTACAATACTAAGCAAATACAATGCAATCCAAAAACTTCCAAGCACATTACTCTAATCTCATCCATGCTAATATAAAATATTTAAAAAAAAATCAAAATGAACTTTTGCTCTTTATGTCCCATACAAACAATGCAATCATCTGCAACCGTCTATGTGATAACATTTTTCTTCCATGCTTTCATTATGAATGATGTCGTTAGAAATAAGTGTAAACATCCGCAACTTCATTTTTTCAATCTCAATAATGCCATCACAGAACTTACTAATGGCGGTTGCAATTACTTTCCTCCTCAACTTTTCTACACTCTAGTTCACTTATCCACCAACATTTGATCGCTTGCCTTCTTTTTATAAAAAAAATTAAGAACATTGGAAGTGTCCTTTATCGATGTAGCATTTGGAATTTTGGTATAGTCTTTGGCTCCTCATCACTCAATCTTGATGTGGTATGTGAGTTTATTTATTTAAACCATGGGCCACACCTAGACAGTAAATGCAATAATTTAGCATGTGAGATAAATACATGTGAAATTTAGCATCACATACGGGCAAGATGCACATATTTCTTTGATGTTCAAATATAAAATATGAAATATTGAAATATCAAAGAAATTAAGCAAAAAAATTCAATGTTCAATAGAATGATTATTTAGTAACTCAACATTTTATTCAAGAAGGAGGTGTTAAGCAAGTGTTTAGAAGGCGGTGAACATAACGATCAAAAGCTTTGACATTATTTTTTACTAAGCTAAGATGGAATAATAACTAAAGGGATAATAAGGAACACCGTTGTTTGCTCCACGCCTTACACTTTTATTGTTTTTTAAAAAAAAATATTGTACACTATCTCAAAAAAATTTGCTAAAATACATCAACAAATGACTATGGCGACAGATGAATTTAACATTTTATTTTTCAACATATCTTTGCCAACACTATGATCTCTTTTACATATTCTAGAATTTTACATAAATGCTAAATTATACCAAAAATAGATGTGACACAGTGTGGCTATTAGATTTGCATTAAATTTTGTGTCACTTTCATCTAAGACTACTTGGAAAGTGTATGTAAATCCAACAACATTTCAAATTAAAACTCCTATGTTACTCTGTATAATCATTTGTCCCAAATTAAGCAAACAATTTGAACTAGTTTTGATTGTTTTAAAAGAAAAGCAAGCATAATGAAGGATTATGGTATAAGTTTAAAATATTTTTTCAAATCAAACCATAGATCACATCAATCATTTTTTGAAACATATTGCTTCTTGTAAAAAAAATCTAATGTTAAAATATAAATCATTTGCCTAATGAGAGGATGATAAACTACCACAAACATCACACTACCCTAAGTGCGTATCTAGTTTGTACATAATTAATTCAAAATGGAGGGTGTCTAAATATTATTGGAAATTTCAAGAGACTTGTCCAAAATAAATTAAAATTTTCAATTTGCAATTGTCCAAATTTGTAAAAAGTATAGTTGCCATTGTTGAAGTTATTTAAAAAAATCGGAACAAATTGAAAAAAAAACATTCCAAGGATTAAAAAACCAATGGTCACATAATACAATAAAATGAATATAATTCAAATGAATATCCAAAATATAAAAGAGAAAATACATACCATAGTCTCACTAGGTAATAACAAAAGAACACTGCATGTACGGTACATGGTCAAATAAGGTGACATGTGCATTCACTTGAGAGCTACAACTGAGAATTGCACTGGTACTAGTATAACAGAAAACAACAGGAATATTCAAAGCTTGAGGTTAGAAATGGATCTTATCCGAACCCAACATAAGACCACCAATGGTTTGTGGACTGAGGAATCTTGATGGTCAAATAGAATGTGCTGGTAGGCACCAACATGTGGCGCTCCTCAATGCCGAGATCTTTTCACCTTCATCCAATCAAAAGTGTCGATTTTGCACCAATTCCGGAGGTGTAAGTGCCGAAAGCTAAAAAAAGTTTATGACAATACCGAACCACTTGTCCACAGAAAATAAATTACTTCGGCATATGTGTGCCGAATTAGACCTCTAGGTACGGTACTCAAAACCAGGAACAAATCAAAAGTTAAATTTGAAATTAGTCATACTATAGTAATGAATACAATTCTATATTTCTCACCTTAAAAGTCACTCCGTCCACCTCTAATACACTAATTAGTCAAAATGTTTAATGATCTTATCATTTTACTAGTAATAATTTTATGGTTTCTACTATAATAATCTTATGATTTTACTAGCAATGGTCTTATGATTTGAGTAGTAATCATAAAATGGTCTTATGATTGACTGATTATTATCTTATGATTTCCATTGATAATGGGTTGACAATCAAATGATTCAATGATTTAATAGTTTTAATGTTTCTACTAATAATAGCCTAATGGTCTATTACTCCAATAGTCTAAAATTGTGCATTCACTTACATCTAATTTAATAAATTATTTCAAATAACAATTAATAACTGATCAACTATTGATTCATTCCTTGCAACTTTCTCCATCCCAATAATTAACTCAATCTTACAAATTTCTAAAAGCAACAAAAATGTAGAACAAAATCACTTAAATTTTTTCAGACAAATGAAGTTTTTTTGGAGAATGCTACTTTACCAATAGTGTGCGGTGAGCAGATTTTTTTATTTGAGTTGATTACAGTAAATTTTCAGCAATTTCAGCAACTTGTAGCAAAGCCTTTATTTACCACAAAGATGGCCCTCCAAAATGTCCAAGTCGTTTAACAATCAGTCACATGGAAGAGAGAAAAAGAAGATTTTATTAAAAAAATCCAACTTGTAATAATCTTCACTGGATCATATATGTTACCAGAGTTCCACATCTATACTTTTAAGCAAGATGTTTGCATTACCATGAGTTCATCCTATTCAAGAGATCAAGGTAGTGAAAAATGTAAGATGCAAATATATTGACATAATCAATCATTTTATATGGTATTTTTTAATGATTGTGAAAAAACTCGTAGAATCTCTTTTGAGATCGAGGCAACATAGAATTTCTATTTGTATTATTTTTTTGGGAAGTTTGCAATAGTTATATCCTCAATTTTAAAATATGCATGTTTCAATGGCAAAATGTTCCTCGTATTAAATAAAAATCATAGATTGAGCGCTTGCTAGCACTCTATCAATAAAGTACACACTAGTAATAATGCGTGACATTACTTGGTTTCGAGTGTTGTTCATCTTAAACGTTGTATTGCGGTCCTCTTTAATTGAATGCGGAATGCAGGTAAATATTTAGAATCTTTGTCCTCTTTCTCTATTATCAATTTCAATTATATGTTCCTTCATTTGAAACTTCAAATTAAAATCATATGCTGCAGCATGTATAGATAAACTCAAAACTTACATCTTAATATCAACATCCACGCTAAATTCCAATGCATTTCAAGTTATGAATGTTTGAAACTCAAAGACTTTAAAGATTTTTGAATTTTTATAGAATCAAGATTTGTGTAAAATCTATTAGTGCCACTGAGCTTGATTTTCGTTAATTATTGATGTATTCATTTTTATATTATCAGAATAAGTTTGTTCAATTTGCATGCTGAATGTTGAGGCATCTATTGAGCTCGTATTATTCATAGTACAATTTACAAATGATGTTTTTATATTAATCATTATGTCTTTATTAAATTTTCTCTAGTTTTATAGTAAGATCTTACATGTTTTTTAGATGAAGCTACTATTAAATATGAAAAAATCACAACTATTAAAGAAAAATCCGCTAAAGAGGTCTAGAAGGTGATGAATGTTGCGGCATCTACGGTAAAGTCTATCTAGAGTAGGAATTTTCATTAGTATATTCCTATTCAAAATTATAAACAAAGTGAAGGCTTATTAGAGGAAGTATTTTCCTTGCTTAATATACTATATTTACTTTGATATTTATTTCAACATTTGGTTAATTTGTCAAAGATTTTTTCATGACATTTGTTGAGAGATTTGATTCATTTGAAAATTTATATGCATCAAATAGAATTATAGTCAATTAAATATCTCTTGTGGAATTTTACGTCTATTCAAAAACTTTATGTGGCAAAAAGTTTTTATGCCGGTTGTCTATCAATGTCACCTCCCTAAGTGTTGGGAAGGGGGTAACCATGGAGGGGGACGCCTCTACCCTTGTGGTGGAGGTGTAGTACCGTGGGACCGTGGAGTGGCGCCACCCTGGAGTGGTGGCGCCTTAGTGTGGTGGCGCCTTGGAGCGGTGCTACCCTGGAGTAGTACCCTGGAGTGGTGCTACCAAGGGGAGGTACCACCTTGGAGTGGTGGTACCTTGGTGCCTAAGTGCATTAGGAGGGTGGCATCATGGAGTGTCACCCTGGAGTGGTGTCACCTTGGAAGGGTGGCACTCTGGAGTGCCACTACTATGGAGCAGCGGCGCCTTGGAGTGGCGATGCCTTGAAGGGAGCGTCACCATGGAGTGGTGACGCCTAAGTCAAGTGGGTGCTCTTCAAGAGGGAGTACCAAAGGCACCATGAGGACTCCCTTGGCCATGTCGTGGTGCAAATGCACCATGGGCACCACGGTGGCACGTGGTGCTTAAGGGACACCAGCCCTCAAGCAAGGGCTTGAGGGGGACCCTGGTGTTAAAGGGGAAAGAGGGAAGGTCCCTCCTTACCAAAAAGAGGAAATTGGTCCGGAGTGCCAAGTGGAGGCACTTGGGACCCCAAACCAATGGGCCATTTGGGGACTTAGGGGTTGGGCCACTAAGTAAAGTGAAATAAGTTCACCACTAACACTAAGGGGTGTATGGGTGCACGTAAAAGAAAGGATCTAGACTAAGGGGGAGTTTAGGGACTTTACATTGGAATCAGAGCGGGACCAATTAGCAAGGCGTGGCTGGACCAAGGTCTAGTTGTGGTGGTGAGGCCCTAAGAGGAGGACTTGAGCCATGACTAGAGGAAAGAAGGCGGTAGTGGACCAAAGGGCACAGTGGAAGACATCCAAGTGACCATGTCACTTTTTGACATCACGAAGATGGTGAGGGAGGAAGTGACAAAGGAAAGGGAAACTTGGGGTGGGGCCAAAGAGGTTGACAAATGCACACTTCCAAAAGTGCCTGCTCCAAAGAAGTGGAACGACGTGGAAGTGAAGAGGCCCATGAGGAAGTTCCTTGAAGAGGTGGAAGTGTGGTTTGATGCCACAGACATCAAAGGGGCAAGAAGGATGAAGACCCTGCCACCCTACTAAAGAGTACCGCCCTGGAGTGATATTTCGCACAGAAGAACAAGGCATTGAACTGGATGGAAAGGTCATGAGAAAAAGTGAAGGAAATGCTTTTGGCCCGGTTTGTGCCAAAGCATCAACACTTTTTAGATGGCATAGCCATGGTTCACTTGAAACAAGATAGTGGAAAAGGTTCCCTTAAGAGTTATGCCAGGGAGTTTTAAGCCAAGATGGTGTCTTGTAAGAAGATGAATGAATACTCCAAGTTAGTTTGCTTCTATGCCGGTCTAGAAGAGGCCACAAGGCAGAAGTACTTTGAGAGGGAGATAGTCCATGAACACTTGGATGAAGTCTTGGCCATGGCTGACCAACTCATGATGGAAAGCTCTTCAAGTGGAGTTAGCCATGGAGGTTGGAAGGAGAAGAACTCTAACCATAACAAGAATAAGGCCAAAGACAAAAATTTCAAAAGAAAGTTCAACAATGAAGATTACAAAGGCAAGAAGGACCCAAGTGGGAAAGACAAGAAAGGGCGCCATGACAATGACAATTGCTACAATTGTCAATAGCTCGGTCATTTGGCTAAGGTTTGCAAAAATGAAGCAAAACTAAAACCATTCAAGGGTAAAAAGGTATTGGCCACCTTAAGAGAGGTAACGCCTTCAGACCCTAGCTTGAGTGTTTTGCCAAAAGCTTACATTGAGGAGCTAGAAGTGCAATCACCCTTGAAGAAGAATGCTTAGGTGATGAAGAGCCTTCACCTCCAGGCCATGGTGCTTGGAGGAGGTTTTGAGGCCAAGTTGAATGTTATCAGCCATTACAAGGGCTTAGTCTACTTGAAAGGTAAGTTAAAAGGAACTAATGTCTCTTTGTTGCTTGACTGAGGAGCCACAAACTCGTTCTTGAGCACAACTTGTGCCAAAATGATGGAGTTGAAGATGGAGCCAACTAAAAAGGCTGTCAAAGTGGCGTTTGCTCAAGGTAGTAATCTAGCAACACAAGTTATGTCATGTTTAAGTTTTGAAGTAGGCAACACTAAGTTAGTTGAGGATTTCACAATGTGTGACCTCAGTGGTGTTGATTTTGTGTTAGACAATATTTTTCTTGACTTTTATAGAATTGAGATTAGGAGGAGGCCAAAACTAGAAGTGGTGATGGTGGGGACTGATGGAAAGCCAAAAGTCCTTAGCCACACACGTGAGCCCAGCTATGATGGATTGGACATCCACTTAGTAAATCAAGGATAACTTAGTGGTAAGACTTTTTATTTGTTGGCTAAAGAGTTTGCAACAAACAAAGTTGAGATAAACACAAAATCTTAAGTGTCTACCCCTAGGCATTTTGGATGTTTAGGAAAAGTTTAAAGATGTGATGACTATTGAGTTACCAAATGATCTACCACCAAGAAGGGTGGTGGATCATAAAATTGACTTGATGTCAGGGTCTGCCCCACCTAGCAAGGCCCCTTACAGACTCAACCAAAGGGAGTTGGAAGAGTTAAAGAGGCAGCTCATTGAGTTGCTAGCAAAGGGCTACATAAAACCAAACAAGTCACCATGTGGAGCACATGTCTTGTTTGTGAGCAAGAAGGATGGTAAGTTTCCAATGTGTGTGGATTATAGAACACTCAAGAAGATCACCGTAAAGAATAATTATCCTCTACCATGAGCAGATGACTTGATGGATAGGTTGGCTGGGGCAAAGTTCTTCACTAGGATAGACTTTAAGTTAGGGTACTATCAAATAAAGGTGCTTGAAAAAGATGTTGAGAAGACTGCTTGTAGGACTCGGTATGGATCATATGAGTTTATGGTGATGCCTTTTAGGCTGTGCAATGCGCCAGCCACCTTCACTACTATGATGAACTCAATTTTCCACCAAGGAACAGATGAGTATGTTATCATCTACATTGATGATATCTTGATATACTCAAAGACTGAGAAAGAACATGCCAAGTATGTGAAGGCAATGTTAAATAAGCTAAGAGACAATAAGTTTTCTGCTAATGCAGAGAAAAGTGAGTTTGCACTTCAAGAAATTGAGTTTCTTGGTCACATATGCAATAGTGAAGGGATTCAAGCTGATTCTAGAAAACTAAAAGCAATCAAAGAGTGGGCGGTGCCTCTTATCCAAAGGGGGGTGAGAGCATTCTTGGGGTTAGCAAATTATTACAGAAAGTTCATAAGGGGCTTTTCTAAAATTATTGGCCCCCTCTCTAACTTGTTGACTAAGGACAACAAGAAGTTTCAATGGAGCATCAAGTGCCAAGAAGCATTAGATGAACTCAAACTACCCTAAAGAAGTTCTGGAGTACTCAAGTACCCAGATTTTGGAATGGAGCTTGAGGTCTACACTGACGCTAGTGGATTTGCCATTGGAGGAGTGCTAATGCAAGAGGGGAGGTCCATTGCATTTGAAAGTAGAAAACTCACTGGGAGCCAATTGAGATGGCCCACATGTGAAAAAGAACTCTTTGCAATTGTCCATTACCTTAAGGTATGGAGACAATACTTGGGTGGTCAAGAAACTAAGATTTTCACTGACAATATCTCACTGAAGTATTTTGAGATTAATGCACAAGCCACACCTAAGGAGTTGAGGTGGTACGATGTGATTGCCTCAATGAACGTGGTCCTTATACATAAGCCAGGAGGTGAGAACTTAGTGCCAGATGCACTAAGTAGAAAGAAAGAACTCATGGTAATGATGACCATGGCTCTTAGTCAGGACAACACTCCATTGGAGTTAGAAGTCAAAGAGGGATACAAGGAAGATGAAGAGGCGATAGAGTTAAACAAGATGTTTGATTACCAGCCAGTTCTAAAAAGGGCCTATCTTCCTAATTTTCAAGGCTTAAGATTGTAAAGAGAGTCAAAGGATTGATCTACTATAAGCATAGTAGACTTTACCTTCCTGAAGGAAACTTGAGGAAAAAGATGATCAGTGAATTTCATGACACGCTAGGAGCAGAACACCGTGGAGTGCTAGTGACAACCAAAGAGTTGTCCAAGAAGCACTATTGGCCAAATCTCAAGGGAGGTGTGGAGAAGTATATTTCTTCATGTGTTAAATGCCAAATGAACAAGGCAAGCACTGAAGGACCATGGGAACCCTAAATCCCTTGTCCATTCTAAAGCACCCATATAGATGTTTGTCAATAGACTTCATAACTTTTGCTACCAATAGTGCAAGGATATGACGTCATATATGTAGTGGTGGATAGGTTTAGCAAGCATGCAAGATTCATTCCAACTAAGTGGAGTGATGGTGCTGAAGGAACAACACAACTCTTCTATGGTCATTGGATTTGGCAAAAGGATTATGCAGAAGACATAGTGAGTGATAGGGACGCGCAATTTCTAACGGCCTTTTGGCAACATTTGATGAGAAGGTCAGGAACCAAGCTCATTTTGACTACTGCGTTTCATCCTCAAGGTGATGGTCAGACCGAAAGGGTCAATGCTATCCTCAATATGTACTCGAGAAACTACATAGCAGCTGATCACAGTGATTGAGTGGATGTCTTGCCACAGGCAGAGTTCTGTTACAACAGTACATTTTCAACAAGTACAAGTATCAGAATGAGTCCATTCAAGGTGGTTTATGGGTTTCATGGCTCATAGTGTCAAGCCACCGTTTCTTAAAGAATAAAAATCGGATGATATTATGAGAGTCGACATTGCCATTAAGCTACTCTTCTATAGGTTTTTTCTTTCCAATTCTTAATTTATCTCATTTTTGTGATTTTGGTTTCATTCACTTATAACTTGTCACATTCTACTTTGTATTTAGATACATTCTTAAGGAGATGCTACCTAGAAATGCCCTCGAACAAGTAACATGTCTTTCTTTTACGTGTAAGTGGATTCAATTTTTTTCCAAATTGTGTATTTTCACGCAAGTTTTAATTAAATGGTACTCCACTTCACTTCTTCAAGGTGGTCCATGATATTTTCAATGTACTTTTTAATTTCAATCTTAACAAGGAAATAGACTTTTCAAATGGTCTCTTTAATTCAGCAATTCTCTTTGTTTCAACCAATGCCGAGGGCAAGTATATAGAATAAGAGAAGTTGTTGTTTTACAGTCGCCAGTTATTGTGTTCGAGGAGATTTCAAATAAAAAGAAATGCTTAACAAAGGCTAAGAAGGCAAAATTGAAGTCGAAGAGGATCATAAGATAGAGGCCGCTAAGAAGTCGAGATTGGACTGATCATTACTATTGCCCTTATACAGAGGTCAAATGTCACTATTTTTGTGCCGTTGCGTACTACAAAAATGTCCAAAAGTGATGAATATGATTGGAGTTTGACTCTGATCATGGCGTCTTTTCAAACATTAAATCCAACCTTATTCTAATCACATGCAAAAGTTTGACAATGCAAGTATCTTCACTTTCAACAATCTGAATTATTTGTAGCCTCCATGTATGTTGTCTACATTCGCAACAGACAATGCCTATATGAGTCCTTAATCTAGAAATCATTATTTTCACTCGTGGAATTTTTTTCAGCACGATGGTATTTCGAGTCTTGAATTTATCATTATGAATTCATATCGATAGCTTAAAATATTTTTCTTAGATTATGCCTTTTGAAACTCTGGTACATCATTGTTTTTTAATTTTTTACATCATTTACTTTGCAGTTTAATATAAATTGATTACGACAAATTTTGAATGACAACTGCAAGCACTCCGGACTAAAAGTTGTCATTGCCGACATTCCAGAGAATTTATCAACTCCAAGGATCTTTAATACATGTTCACCCACTCTTTTGAATAATGTTAGGCCAAAGAAATACATTGATATATTTTTGAATTTGTTGACAATTATCAGCATGATAATACAAAATTGCTTCTACTTTATGCCAATGACCGAGATTTGAAATTGGAGATTATAGATCATATAATGATGTATGATTTCAAGTTACTAATTTATTGGTGGGTTTTAAACGAGCTCTCAATAGTTTCACCTCAAGATCCTTCTATTACGGTGATAATATCTTATGTTTGTATAAAAATTTAATTGCTAATATAAGTATGTCATTCTCTTCAAATTTTTATATTTCCACACTTAACGGAATTTTACTTTGTTTCACGGTACTACGTGTTTTTGTGTCCAATTATTTGTACAAGGCACTCCTATTGTCTCATGGTTCCATGTGGTGCATTATTAAGAGAATTTGACATATTGCTTAATCTAGTGAACGCTTCAATTCAACATTTGTGCAGAGAATCACTATCGCGTGGCTCTAAAACAAACTTCAATAATTTGATGAAGACAATTGATTGAATCACTTACCACCATTATGAATATTTTTCTTGATTAGAATGCGTCTATCGAAGAGCATTCATCTTGTTTTAAATTATACTTTAATTTCTCATTTTTTAGTTTTATTAAATTATAATTTTTTTTGTTCCCTTGCTTTATGTTTTGTATGACCTATCATTTGGATTTCTTAGTTACTTGACCGATACATATTGGCTTTTGAAGAAGACTCAGAGATTTTTCAATCTCTATTGGTGCCACTCATTCTTAAGTCACTTGTCGTTCCAATACTATGGAAAGGAAGGCAATTCGACACACGCAAGGAAAAGCGTTTAAAAAAACCCGGAAGAGCAATCGTATACCTTTATGTAAGTAAGATTGAGCTTTATTTATGGTATTTTATTTATAAAAAATTATATGTATATTATTCAAAGTTTCAATAATTTCATATTTTTGGCCTTGACTTTATCCTACTTTGCAAAGTACGGAAGATTTCTCCTACACCTATTATATTGAGGCCTTTATCATTATCTTCACCATTTTCATGAACATTTCCTATATATCCTAAAAAAGCAGCAATAATGATGTTGACAATAAGATCTCCACCACCACAATGTTAAGGCCGAAATTATCACAATGGTGTTCTAAAATTCATGGATGTGGAGGCTTATAAAGGACTTCGTTGTCACGAGATGTGGCGTCGAGGGCTTCTCCATATCGTAGTTTTAGCGTGGATTAGTTTGTTACTAATTTGCAAGTTTAAGGACGTACGACAATGCACCCCATTCATCCGTGGATGATTTCCATCTACTTAGAATTGTATCTGTGTGTATAGTGCCGCATACATCCTTGACTTGACCTCTTTGTCAAGTCAAGTTTTGTGAGTGAGAGTGGAGAGTAGTGGTTGAAAGTTGCTTGTAAGTGGCGGTTTAAGTTAGTAGTAAGTCTCAATGCTTTCCATTTCACTTTATACTCGTTAATTCACTTATTGTGGTGTGCGTGACGCTTGACTACTCTTGTGATACACAACACTTTCACTTGACAAAGACCCTCCATTCCTAGTACTAGGTCTTTTGATATTGAGCTAGAAAATGTGAAAAAAATTGTGGGTACTTAGATTAATGTTGTAGCACGCGTTTAGACAATTTCAACGTGATAAATGGCGCTCAAATCCGACAATTTTTAAGAAGTTGTAAATAGCGGAAGAATTGTAGGAGGAAGATGAGCTACTGGACCTACGGCAATTTCATCCATTAGGCAATTTCTCATTCGCAGTGCATTTATCAATCACAGTCAAGTTTTCTTCCGCAATCAATTTTCATCCACCATGCGGTTGTTCATCCATTGCACACTTTTTTATCGGCTATAACGTTTGTCTTTTTTTTTGCAAATTCATCCGCTGCGAGCAGTTTTCATCCACAGTGACTACGGAAGAAAATGTAATTTGGACAGGATTCACTTAATTGTGAGTTAATATCTCCCAAAATATATATATTTTTTGAATTCCAAATTTGAGCTTTTGATGGAGATTTTTACTTAGTGGGGATTAAAAAATTTAGTGGATTTTTATTTTTAAAACGACATTTTTGTGGGTTGTTAAAAAAATAAAGTTTAGAGTTTAATTTTTGGAGGTATATAATTAGGGAAATTCGACTTGGTTTTGAGTGAAATTTGCGCTTATATTTAGGGCATTTCACCTTTAATCCAATTTTGGTATTGAATTGATGTTGAGCACATTTGTCATCCAATGTGTGATTTTCATTAGGGAGACTTGTGTTTGTGAACACTACAACCGTAGAGTCCTATTATCTCCTTAGTTTTAGATATTAGAGGGACACTTTCAAGTGATTCTCTTTGTATTACAG
Source organism: Bryoerythrophyllum caledonicum (assembly GCA_963971425.1). NCBI lineage: Eukaryota > Viridiplantae > Streptophyta > Bryopsida > Pottiales > Pottiaceae > Bryoerythrophyllum > Bryoerythrophyllum caledonicum. The sequence continues at coordinate 22,883,929 of OZ020520.1, read as the reverse complement.
TATTGCGACTAGTGACAATCCAAATACGTGGGCTCAAGTGTGTGAGCAACGTGCGGATTTGTTCAAGCGGGTGATGCCCATGGCATTGGAGAACCTTTCCATTGCTCAACACCGGGATACGTTGCGCTATGCTATGATATGGGGAGGCTATCGACCACAAGTGAGGCGTTTTACTCCTGGAGACTATGTCTATTTGCAACAAGCAATGCCCACCACCTTGGGTGTGACGGCGGGACGAGTGATCTTGCGAGTTTGTGAAGTAAAGAACTCAATAGTGTTAGTGTTGGAGGGTCGTGACGGTAAGGCATGGAAGGATCACACGCTCAATTGCGCGCCTTGCCATTTGCTACACATTGATGGCACAGTAGACCCTAGTCTTTCTCACATCTCTGCGGGATTGCGATGTCAATTATGTGGTAGTTCCAAACAGGCAGCCACAATAGTCATTTGTGACTTGTGTTCTAAGCGTGGCATCTAGAATGTCTAATTCCACTTCTTTAAGAGGTACCAGTGGGTCGATGGTCGTGTCCACAATGTTTAGGACATTAAGAGTCTACGTAGACAAAGTCTAGCAATTAAAGCGTGCTGCACACGATTAACGACGGGGCTCTCATTGCACATTGCCTATTCCTTGTCTATACGGTCTGTTAGTGTCTTTTTGGTAGGTCAACTTGATTTCTCTGGACTTTATCGGTTTTCATGATCGGTCGTTCCTCCAGTTTATGTTAATTGTGGATTCGCCGGCGTGAAAGGGGCTTCAGCACACGCAAAGGGGGCGAGTAAAGGGGTCCTTGTAGACCAATTACTAAATGTTGTGGTCTAGTCCATTTTTTTTCCCTAGCCTAGGGTGCTGAGTGGTTGATAGTTTCTTTTATGAACTATTGTTTTTCGTTGTTTACAGAGATATCGGTGATGGTTTAGTCACCGTTGCTCCGAGTTTGTTGCTAATTGTGTGCTCTCACCTGTTGGCACGATGCTATCTTTGCACGATGTGTTTGTGCACAACATGTAATGATTTTAATTGGTTATCATTTAATTTTGGTTTGTGTTTGGAATGTGAGCCTTGAGATACTCTAGGTTCAAAGGAGCCTTGCAAATAGAAGTCAAACCATATTTGAAGTTCTATCATGAAAATGCTTGGATCTCTATACTTGAATGGTACGAGGTCATTCAGGGAGGGTGGGGTAGGACTTGGCCGCTATTTTTATTTTTGGATGGAGACCTATTTAAATCAAATGGGGGCCTGTAAGGATGAATTGGAGCTGCAAGCCCCAAATTTGCCAAAATTTGTCTTCTAAAAAAAGCCTTTGAATCCCCTAAAGCGAGAGGGCCACAAAATTGAGAGGGTGCCATTAAGACAAGGGCCCACCTCCCCAAAGAACCTCATACCACCAAAGTATAGAGATCCGAAATGCTCTCAAAAGATAAATCCACATTAATTGAAATACATAGAATGAGGTTTTAAATATTTTAGACATATTCAACTACCCTACTTGGAGGTCGTACTCATACATAATTAACCCCTCATGGACCAAGTGTCTAGAAATGGCAATTTGAAGGTTCGGTCAGGTTCCTACAATGTCAGTTTTCAACATTCTTTTTTGAAATTTTTATTATAGAAGGGCATTACTAAAACCTTAGTAGGAAAACAATTTCTTTCTAAATCCGACATTTAATGAAAAGTTATAGGGTTTTCAATTTCAAACACGGAGAGCGGGCATGTCGGGCACCTCCAAAAACTTTTGCTAGGACACTCTATTGAATGTGAGATTTTCAATATTGGCAAGTGATATTATTTCCTTTCACATTATCAAAAAAATTCTTGTCTTTAGTGAAAAATAGCATACTAATTCAAGTCAAACATTTACACACATTGTCTGGAAAGGGGATAAAATACTTTTTCTTGCACTTCAAATGCTATAATCTTCAAATCCATGCGGTGAATTCCAACGAAAAAACTATGATATGTTCATACAGAAGGAATCTGTTTTAAGATCTTATGGCTAAAAAGTGCAAAATTTTACTCAAAAATGTGATTTTCATGCCTCTTTATGGTAGTGGTAGTTTTGGATTGGTTTTTCCCTCTAAAATGCCTTGATCCTTCAGGGGTTAGTTCACAATAGGAAATGTCCAAAACTTTGAGAAAGTCCATGGTTTCTGTTCAAAACAAGTCTATACTTTCAGAAAAAAAAGTCTGAGTTTGTGAAAATTATTGATGATGTTGTGGAAATTGAAAAACTATAGCAGAAAAAAATGTGATTTGTATAAAACTAGAGATCTGAATGATATTAAAAATCATCGGAATCATAATAAAAAGAAACGAGTACATTTGAATGTCATTTTTAAAAACATAGTAGAGAAAGATGTTGTAAGAAAATGAACATCAAAGGTTAGAGAAAGATGTGGAGCCGCCAATGAAAAGTGTCTATAAATTTGAAGCAGCTCCTACCGAAAACATTAAATACATTTTGCCTCGTCCCAAAATCTATTTCATTCGACACCAGGTTTCTCTTCACCTTTTCACAGGAAAATCATTATGTATTCAATTCTTATCTTGTTGAAATAAAGTGGCTACATAAAGCAGTTGGAACAGGTCAAGTGTTTCCTCTTCTCACGAATTAAATCGAGCATTTTCTAATGCAGAAAACTTCACCTGAGTATCCCTCTAAGGTAAGCCCCCTTAAAACCGACAAGTTAAGGAATGAGCATATACGGAGAGAGGAGACAATTATACTATTAATTTTCAGTGATAGCCAGTTGGATTACAATTCCAACCCAAGTGATTTCATATATTTTTTTGATGAGAACTAAATTAGTTATGAATTTTCAAACTGTGCAGCCATGTTTAGTGGGTGGCCAGCAGTAGGTATCCCCCATAACCAACCACCAAAAGTAAGGGTCTTGACTAATAGCAAACCTCCATTTGGAGCTCAGTTGGTGGTAATGGGATGAAAGAGGATTGGATATACCCCAATTTTATAGGCGTTGGCTATGGATTTTGTTGGTTATGGGGGGGCGTACCTTGATAAGTCATGTGAATGTCAAAAATGTACTCAGTTAGGAAATTTTGTAACTATCACTTTCCTACCAGAAATTTTGAATAAGAACTACAAAACATCAATTTTGTATCTGCTCAATAATGGATGGCCAAATCGCTAATCCCTTATATACCTTTGAACAACAATAAAGTTTTCTCGAAAGTCTGAGTTTTAGAGGGCAACCACCTTGTGTCAGCTAAAAAGACTCGTTGTAGCACCTTTTGAGGATCATATGTCCTTTTCTAATCACAAAAGTAGGGTGAGATAAGAAAAGGCAAATGTTTTCAGGGTGAAAAATCTCACCCTACGTATTTCGTGGGCCATTGGTTGGTATTCTTAGAATAGTACTACAATATAGCTACTACAGCTGAAGCATAACTGTCGATGAGCAGGGACTGGTCTTCTCACCAATCAATTAGCCTTAATTAGCCATGGCATGTGGCACCATGCCTCAAAATTCAATCAGCCGTAATTGAACCATGGCGCATGCTTTCAGACATGTCACATGAATAGTAACACTAACCTAGGACCGACCCCATCAACCTACTCTACTTTTATCCTAACTTCATTCTACTTCAATTCTTTTAGCTCAACAGCTAGATTACATGATACAATATGAAATTTTGGGTTGCCATCCTCTTTACTTCCATGAAAACTCTAATAATTTCCAAAGATGTATTGTACAATTTTTATACAATTTCTCTAAATTTATATTCTTTGGGACATGGTGAAATATTCCCACTTATTTTAGTACAAACCTTGGAAACTATATTTTGACGACCGCCTCATTTTGTTTATTTATTTATTTATTTACATATGTTTATTTTGCATATTTGTTTGAGCTAGTTGTATCTATTGCAGAACTAATATATTGTAATCCTCAAAATTCACATCAACGAGTAAAAATTTATCAATTGTATACAAGAGCCATGCAAAAGCTCAATACTATTCTCAATACCCAAGTGTGAAAATGATATGTAATATTTGACAAATGCACATGAGTGTGAACTAACAACATTTGTACTCCAACCTGCATGCTATGGGCGCAGGTTTGCACCCCCGGCACGCCCCAACGTGCTTGGCCAACAAACCGTTGGGTTAGCACCCAATGATTTGCAAGGTGTATTTTTCCCCTACAGTTTAACATTTTTCTACTTCTTTTGAGAAACTTATCCATGCAATCTCCGCCTCCCTTGCATATTTGTGGAATCTCTGCCTTCCAGGTGATTCTACTTGTAATTTTTTTGGTTAACGTGAAATTTTTGGTTATATTTTTAAAACCACAGGTGGTGTCAGCCTCATGGTTTGTCATAGATGGGCCCCACCACAATCCATTGGGGTCCCAATTGGACCGTGATTGGGATGCATGTGAGCATTACTATTGTCCTTCTCTATTATGGAAATCCTCACTTCAAGGTTTCTACCATGGGCTAGTCACATAAATGACTTGTCCCATGTGTAATTGCTTGAAACAATAATAGTAGAGAGGGACAAGTCACATCACAATGAAGTGTCATATACCGGTACCAGAGGGTGGAGTGTAATTTCAGAATACATGAACACAAAGTCATCTTTGTAACCTACTAACTTAACCCTATCAGACTGATGGAGCTCTCAAGGCTTGACAGAAACCACGAGTATCATAGATCATGCGTAATATCATCTATGCACAAGGTACAATTCATTGCGACCTCACATCACGGAAATCATTGTAGCTCGCCAATGTTTGCATCTATTTTGGTGGCATTGGTCCCGTAGATGCTCATCTTGCTCAGCCTCTAAATTTTTGTCATTTTGCCTCAGAGGTGACATGTAGCACTTGCTTTAGTGGCAAACGTGTCAAAATCTACCCAAAAGTGGTCACTCGTCCTTAATCCTTAAGCGCTGAGATGGTTGTTTTTGGGTCAAGTTGGGTATATTTCTAGTAAAATCTCCTTGTGTGTAAGTTAGATGCACCTTTTTTGGATGGAACATGTATGACAATAGTGAATATCCTTCAAATGGAACAATTCCCGGGGGCATTAGAGAGCTACAATGATTTATGTGAAGTGGGGTCAACGTGAAATGTACTCCTTATGCAGATGCTCGTGTGCATTATTTACTAGCTATTGTGCATGATCTACTACACTCGTGGATTCTCTCGAGCCTTGTGAAGACCTCCGGCGATATCCCTTCAAGGCCGAACGACCATATATGGGTCGTTTTGGCTCAAGAACCTTTGTTGCAAGCGCTACAGGGTACCTCAAAGGGAAAAAAATACACCATGACTTAGAGGTGGAAGAAGATGGGCATTCCATCGCCACAACAATCCATTCAAGCATCGGCGAGCTACAGTGATTTCCGTGAAGTGAGTTTGTAGATCTTTGTGCTAACATGTATCCAAAGCATAGATGTTATTATGCATGATCCAGAACACTTGTAGATTCTCACCGGCCAAAAAAGGCTCCTCATCCTTAACCCCTACAGACCCAAATGTACCTACGGGATACAATTTTTTCCACTCTGACCATAATTATCTTTCGATCCATAACGTCAAAAATTCGCAAAATTTTAACCACATCATCTCATACAAATTCAGAAGAAGATCCCACGGTTACATCCTCAAAAAGTTCACTTTGGCAAATTCTAATCAACGGAGTAGAGACTCCTCTAAAACGCCTTGGGCCTTTACGAGTTAAAGGACTAAACGGTGAAAGTGTTAAAGGATGAAAGGGTTAAAGGGTGAAAGGACTAAAGGGTGAAAGGGTCAACTAACCAAACAAATCAACCAACCAAACGCTACAAATCCAACTCATTGTCCGAATTTGAAATCATTCTCTCGAGTTTTTTACGGTGATCTCCAACAAGATCTCCCTGGCTTTCTGGCGCCACACAACTCCCCCGCCTCAATCCCCTCGCTCCACCTGGCACGCCCGCCACGTTCACCCACCGACGTGGCAGGCGAGGAATCCAACTTACCCTCAAGTTACCACGGCTGGCGCCAATCCCCGCTACCCGTCCCGAAACCGTCACTGAAGATGCACTCAACTGCATCTACAACGGGCGCACAGTTTGGGAAGGAAACGCGCTCGAGGTGTCGGGGATGGGTGCAGTAGCGGGTTTGGGGCCCGGAAGTGAAAGTGGCGCAACCTGGGTACAGTAAAGTGGAGGCGGGCCCCGTCAATCCTCGTCGCCACCCAATTCCTTCGCAGGCTCAATCAGCCGCGCCAACAACAGCAGCTCGATTCTGCATCGCCACAACGCTACAGTGCGCTTCACCATCGAGGCCGCGTCTTGGCGCCGGCCGCGCAACTATAGTCGGAAGTGAATGATCACTGGCAGTGAGTTTGTATTATTAGATCGCTTTTGGAGTTTCCGGTTCGCGAGCTCATATTCTTTCGTGGTCGGTGGTGGGATTCCGATCGGTTTGCAATGAAAGTCGACGTGTGTTCTTGTGTTGGAATTTTACGGCGCGGTTTTGATTGCGCCTCGGTGTGAGATGCAGGAGGACGGCGGTGTGGGTTCATGGATACAGGGCGAGTGCGAATCCTTCCGGGAGGTCAATCGTCAGGTCGTGGGAGTTTCGCAATGAGAGCTTTCTTTTGATCGAATGGCGACGGCGACTGGGATTTTTGGGATTCGTCGCTTCTTGGAGTGAGAATCTTCCCTCTGTTGATTGGCAGAGTTTTTGATCACGGACATCGAAGGTTTTCTTCGGACATGATTCGGAGGCAGGTGTGGAGAGATAGCAAGATCTGAAGGCAGGTTTTGGTAGTGGAGAGACGTGGTTTGGGTTTTGGGTGCCATGGCGGCGAGTGGGTTGGACCTTCTGACGTCGTTCTGGACCAACACGCTGCTCTCGGTGGTGTTTTTGCTCTGCTACGCGATGCTGAAGAACCAGCCCTTGAATCTGCGCGTCTACTTTCCGCGCTTGTTTGTGCGACGGGAGGAGGATAGTTTGTTTGAGAATATCGCCTGCAAGAGCGGCAAAGGCCGGTTGGCGCGGTACGTGAATGTGAACTGGAGGAGCTACTTGCGCAGCTTCAATTGGATATGGGTGTCCTTGAAAACGACAGAGAAGCAGCTGATCGAAGACGTGGGACTCGACTCCACCATCCTCGTGCGTATCTTCCTGCTAGGGTATGGATACGTAATCTGCAGTGGTGTTTGTGTAGCAACCTCAAAGTAGTGCTAACCCTGCGGTGTGTGTTTTCCAGGTTGAAGATATTCGTGCCCATGTTGCTGTGGGGATGCGTTGTGCTCATTCCTGTGAACAAGACCGATAGCTACCTCGCGCAGTTCCAGGCCGACCATCAGAACCTCACCAACAGCTCCACCACGTACGACAGCGGGCCCGAGTTGCTCTCCATTGCGAACGTCGGAGACGTGTCAAAGCGGTTGTGGGCTCATTTGCTGGCATCGTATCTCTTCACCAGTTGGACGTGCCTCATGCTCTACATTGAGTATTCCACGGTTGAAAGGATGCGCTTCGACTTCATCGCTTCGCAGAAGCACCGACCTGACCAATTCACTGTACTGTTATGCTCTCTTTTTCATCCCCTTTCACTTTAACCCTGAAACGTATATGCAGGCACATATTTTACTCTGTAGAATTCAAAAAATGTATTATAGTTTAGCAAAGACTTACACTTTTGTATTGAAGATTCTTCAACTGACATCTTTCATTTGGAGGTCATTTCAATATTTGAACCTTATCATGTTCAAATACGACATCATACATGTAGAATACTGTGGCCACCAGTGGCACCTTCTGATGTTTTAGCGTTATGATTGGCATTAGGATTAGAATGAGTACTACGATCATCATCTTGGCTTTCGTTTTCTGTGATCAATGTCATTTCCGTTTCTATTCTCCTTCTCCCAATTCTATGCTTTCTTCTGCTTATGGTTGATTATACCTTGTGATAGCTCTGATCTCGTTTCCTTCTTCTTTGGCAGGTTTTGGTGAGGCAGGTGCCTAAAGGCTCGGGACCCGTGGGGGATCGCATCCGGGAGTTTTTTGACGAGAATCATAGTGAGCACTATGATACTCACCAGGTACTATTTCTCAGTTTGGATTTCTGGTGCATTCAAAGTGAGGCTGGTTATGTTCTGGTGTTTGATAGAGTGGGTGCTACATATGCACAGGTTGTGTATAATGCCAAGCAGTTGACAAAGCTTTTAAAGAAGCAGCAAAAGTACCATGGGAAAGTGGAGAGATGGAAGGATTTATTGGATAGAGAACCATCACCTCCGAGGCCCACTGTCAAGATACGCAAACACTGGTACTATTTTAGAGGAGAGGTTGTCGACGCTATCGATTACTATGAGGGGAGAATCGACCAGCTCGGGATTGAGGTACTTTGGAATGATTGCTCATGGTTTTCTTCATAAACTCTAGCTGCATGTTTCAAGCATCTGTTGTTAGTGCTTGGATACATCTGCCATGTGCTGGTTTTAGAATATTGACTTGGAACTTGGGAGGGTTGTTGTCTTTTTCTCAAGAGATATGGTTTTGTGGACAGATAAAGAAAGAGCGGAAGAAGATTCTTTCCGATCCAAATTACGTCATGAGGGCAGGGTTTGTTTCGTTTGACTCGCGCTGGGGAGCTGCCGTGTGTGCTCAAACTCAGCAATGCAGAGACCATACGAAATGGATCACCGAATGGGCTCCGGAGCCACGTGATGTCTACTGGAATAACTTAGCCATAAACTACATGATGCTCAACTCACGTCGCCTTCTTGTTACTGTGGTGGTGACTGTACTGGTCATATTTTTTTTGATTCCGGTGGGCGCTGTTCAAGTGCTGGCGAATTTGGACGAATTGATCAAATATATGCCGTTTTTAAAACCACTTTCCAGATGGTATAATCCCTCAGTGAATTTGTTGGTGCTTGTGGCTACTTCTCTTCTAGTATAGTCTTTGTTGGTTTTGTTAATTCTATGCATCCTTTGTTCAGCTTGTAGTGAGATTGTGCCGATTTTGGATTTTCAGAGTGCTTAATTTGCATGATCTTCTGACGTTTTATTTCGTTTTTGGTTCTGTTGTTGTTCTCAGGAAACTTTTGCAGTCCTTCATCAGTGGTTTCTTACCTCCCGCAGTTCTCAAAATTTTCCTTTTGATAATACCACATGTGCTGTGGTTTTTGACCAAGTTCGAAGGCCACGTCTCATACTCAAAAGTGGAGAAATATACGGCCATCAAGTACTTCGGGTTCCTGATTGTCAACGTGTTCTTTGGCAACGTCTTGATCGGTTCCCTTTTTGATCAGCTCAAACAATACCTCGCTAGACCTGGCTCGTAAGCTTTCAACGCACTTGCTGTTGTCCATGAATTACGTTTCATTTTTTCGCTTCAGATGGGCTTTTAGAGTATTCACAGAAGGAGTTCGCTTACCTGCTTTTGCCTTGCCATCAACAGGATTCCAACTGATTTCGGCGTAATGATACCAAAGAAGGCTACTTTTTTCATGACCTTCATCATGTTCGACGGGTGGACGAGTATCGCTGCCGAAGTTCTTCGTCTCTGGCCCTTGATATGGTACCACATCACTGCGGCCTTGTTTATACGGACGGACAAAGAGCGAATGAAAGTGATTCCAGCCACACCTGCAGACTATTTCATCGTTCTTCCTCGGTTGAGTTTCTACATTCTACTTGGCCTCGTTTATGCCGTCATCTCTCCTCTCATACTGCCCTTCATTTGTGTCTACTTCGCTTTTGGCTTCCTCATCTACCGAAACCAGGTGAGCAGAACCGATCCTATCCACTCGAATCTGAGAAAGCATTCAAATCAATGTTGGAACACTTCATTGAAGTAGCACTTCCTTCCTTTCAAAGGTGGCACTTGTATAAATTCGCTGTGTGCTTGTGATCTGCAGGTGTTGAATGTCTATGAACCGAAATACGAGAGCGCTGCGTCTTTCTGGCCGACCATACACCGCAACGTCATCATCGCTCTCATCATCAAACACATCACACTCATTGGATTATTTTCCGTGAAGAAGGCGTTTGCATCAACACCTTTCCTGGTTCCGCTCCCCATCATCACGATCATGTTCCATCTGTACTGCTCCCAGAAGTTCTATCCTGCATTCCGGAACTATCCCCTGGAGGTACCCACACTCTCCATCACAACACTAAAAAACAATCCCCACTTCACTCTTTTGACACGGTGTTTTTCCTCAGGAGGCCAAGTCCAAAGACGACGCAGAGCCGAACGCGGCCGTGGACCTTCTCCAAACGGCGTACCTGCACCCGTCCATTGTTACGGCACGCGAATTCGGGCTCGACTCGGACTCCGATGACCCAGACACGGTGAAGAACGGCACTGCTCCAGACGGCAACACCCCGGAGTTTCCCAGATCCAAGGAGTCCACCCCAAACGAGTCCACTAACAAAGGGCGTCACGACAACAACTCCCAGCCTCAGGCTCACAGACACATCCACCGAGACAGCGGCTCAGGCGGTGGCAACAACTCTCGCAGACGCTCCAAGCGGCTGAGTGGTAGCCACTCGCCTGGCTTTTATAGTGCAGCGGGCAGCTTCATCTCCAGCCCTTCTTCCCTGTCAAGAGCAAGCTCCACTGCAGTTTACCATGATGCCACCAGGGAAGAAATCGCTCTGGGGTCTGCATGGAGTAGCCCTCACAGACATGAAGCTCATGAGGATAGACGACACTTGACCAGACGTGAACCTCATGTGGGTGAGGATAGTCGACAGCCTGAAGCTGCTGCTACCTTGGCACACCATAGAGACTCTCCACCCTTTTTGGAGGCTACAACACTGGAGGCGCTAGATACTCCTCCTCACAGGGAAATTGACCGGTCATTGGGCCATGTGGAGCCATAGACTTTGCTTCAGGTGTGTACTTTACTTCCCTCCTCTCTGAAACCTCTTTTAAAATCAAGAGTTTTGTATCTGGATGGAAAAGAAACTGGAAGCCGTTTCATTTCATTTGACTCAAGGTCGGGAGGATGTACCATAGTGTTAGCACAAGTGTAAATTATATAGTGAGACAATTCCATTCGGGTACCCATCCAGTTTGTGAGGTACCCACTGACTTACTCATTTAATGCTGTTGGAGTATATTTCTCTTGCAGCCATGTCATTGATACTTGAATTGACTTTGGAGAATGCCATGGTTGGTTGCATGCGTTGGCTATTGTTTTAGGAGGAGCATGAACATCTTGATGAGAAAGCAGCTTAGTGAGATGAGTCAGTAGATTCCGCTTTTGCAACTTGGTATAAGTAATCATCCCATTTGCTTGAAAAGAATGACAAAAGAAAGAATAGTGCTCCGTGGGCTGTGCCACTTGATCAACATGCAGCGATGGAGAAGTGCATGTCTAAGGTAACCCCCTCAAAACCGACAAGTAAAGCAATGTGCATATGTAAAGTCCAAATAATACTACATCTATTTTTCAGTGATAGCCAATAGAAGTACAATTTCAACCCAAGTGGTTTCATATTTACAATTTCAACCCAAGTGGTTTCATATTTACAATTTCAACCCAAGTGGTTTTATATTTTTTTGATGAAATGTGAATTAGTTATGAATTTTCAAAGTGTGCTGCTATGTTTAGTGGGTGGCTGCCAATAGGTACCCTTGGAAAGCGCCAATCATGAGTAAGAGCATCTCCACCCTTCCAACTCGATTAGGCGAGACTAGAAGAATTTGGAGCTTGAATACTTGCTCCCCGCACATGCACCCAGAAAGGAGGTTTCAAAGACCTGACCCCTGCTTTTTGGAGCACTTTCTAGAAATTCGTCCCCTACATGTTGACCATACCGTCATGTAAGTTCGGGATGAACCATATACTGAACCAAATTTTGAATCATGTGCGTCGACCAACTATGTTCTGGACTTTTGGTAGGCCGACGCCAAATTATGGCTGGTTGAGGAAGCAAATGATTACTCGTTGGGTGGCCAGACGTTCACTGTTCATGATGTTGCATGCGTTCACTATTCGAGATTTGATAATTGCCTTGTACATTAGTGATAGATAATAAAACGGTTTACAACATCCCTCACAATTTCTTAGGTGTGGTGTAGTGATCAGCATGTAGCTTGACTGCAAGGCACACACAAGAAAGGCGTCCTTGGCCCACCGTGCGGGGTTGGCATCTCCCGGGTGGAGATGCGCTAAGGGATCCTAACTAATAGCAAATCTCCAAAGTTGGAGTTGAGTGGGTGGGAAGTTGATTGGATATACTCCAATTTTATAATTGTCAATTATCATATTTGATTGGTTATGGGGGGCTTACCATATATTAGATGTAGGGCACTCGAGACATTTATAACTTTCATATGTTTGCACAAGGACCAACATTATAGATAGAAAAAATCTTTCCTATTTCAAATTGCAGTAGTTGGTTCTAGATTGTTTTATAGGGGTTGAATCATAGCTATCATGCCATTATTTTATAGGGGTTGAATCATAACTATCATATAGTTCTATTCTAGAACTTGTGTAATTTGAGAAGCCTTCCATTTGAGAATCTTTGAGGAAGATGATTCCTATTTGAGCTTAAAACCAAATGAAAAGAAGCTAATAAAAATGAAGCAAATGAAAATGAAGCTAGTAAACATGGATCCATGTTCATATTTTGCCTTGATATTTAGGGTTTATATGGCATTTAGTGTTATGACAGTTATGGATTATATGACATTTTGTGTTATGTGAAAGTTATGTGTTGTATATGTGTCTTATACACCATGAATTTAGGGTCATACGACATTCATATTCTGCCTTGATTTGATTGGAGTTTAATCCATATTTTCTCGAAGCTTTAGATCATGGGTTGAATTCAATCTTGTAAGGTTAGATACTAAAATTAAACATCAAAGTTAGTTCAAATTAAAAAATAAGTACAAATCTTGATTTTGCAAAACATGCTCTAAGCACTAAGGGTGGAAGGGTTAAGCCTTAAATGTTAAAAGGTGCCACTCGTAGCCACAATATCCTACATGTATTTGTTGTATTTTAACATGATTAGGTTCAGCTATCAAAACAACCTCGAGATGAAAGATGTTGGGGCCGGTTTATACTTGGGGCCAGATTGATGGCCAGACGGAGCTCTCCAAGTCTCAACCAATAGGGTCTTTCAATCTCTCAAAATCCAACCCAAGAGCTTTATACTTGGGGCTGGCCAGAACCACATTTTATCCTACGTGTTGTCTTAGGTAGCATGGTTTTGGCGCCAAACCATCCGGCCCCAAAGGAGCAATTGGGACGAGGTTTGGGGTGGCCCAAACTCCCATCTAGGGCCAGATTCGGTTCCTCCGTTGGATCCTTCAAATCGCTACCGTCAATTCATATAATTTTAATTATATTATTTGTTTTTTATTTTCATTTTGAAAAAAATATTAAAAATAAATTTTAAAAAAATAAATTATTTTTTAATTTTTTAAAAATATTATTATTATTATTATTATTATTATTATTATTATTATTTATTATTATTATTATTTATTATTATTATTATTATTTTTGTAAAAGTAAAAATACTCCTTCCTTTTGGACATGCACCCATAAAAAGGGATTTGGTCAAATAAAGTAAGTGAAACTCTTTTTTACAATAGTCAAAATAGAAGGAGGAATTTAAAGTTGCATACATATGAAAAAAAAGTTCTCTTTTATTTTAGACCTATCAAAAATAAGAGAAAAAGCTGAATACAAAAGTATGAAAATAGAAAAAATCTTCTTATTTATTTTTTAATTTCAAATGTAGTAAGGAAAGAAAACATATAGAGTAAATATGTGAAACCTATCTTTCTTTAAACTAGGAAAGCAACAAAGACAAAGGCTTGACATATGTGCTTCTATAATTTTTAATTGAGCCTTATGAAAATCAAAGACACTTAAAAATTGGAAATTTAGCCCTAGAATCTGGCCCCAACACTTTACATTGACTAGGGCCAAGATGATGAATTTGAAATCCGGCCCTAGTATCCGGCCTCAATGCTTTACATTATTTAGGGCCGGATGGAAGAATTGGGGCCAGATTGAAGGCAATTCTAGCCGGCCTTCCATCCAACCCCAGGCATAACGTAATCCGGCCCTTAGTTGAAGAATTGTCAATCCAAAGCTAAAATTTAAATACATTTTTGATATTCTATCAAGTAAAACATGTACATATATATACGGTTCTTTACGTGTAAGGAAACGTATATACAGGTACATAAGTGCCTGTACATACGGTTCCCGATTGACGAAAAACCAAGGGGCAAGTGAAGCATGACATCTCCTTTTTCATGATATTTTCTCCTTTCCATAAAATTCAAAGTATCTCGCATCTTGCACCTCCGCCATCCAACCTTCCATCCATCCATGCATGCAACGCTAGCATGTCCCACAATATCCATCTACTTGTACACTGAGAGGCCTTTGTGCCCACTACAGTACAAGAAATAATACCACACAACATAAGCCATTTCCGCTCAACTCCAAAAAAAAGGGAAAGAAAAACCTCACCACCAGATCTGAGGCACTTGGAAAAGAGAGAAAAAAGTTTTCTAGGCACCCTCTCGAGCTCCAGTTCGCCATCACCACCTCCAGTTCGCCATCCTCGGTGGCGCCACGGCAACTTCTACTCAAGGTTTGCAGTTTCTGCGTGCACGTTTGCATTTGAGGGATCGTGATGGCGATGGCGGCAGTAGTGGCGGGGCCGCAGCTCCGCATGAGAGCGCATGTCGCGGTGGACGGCGAGAAGCTCCTGCGTGGGGGGGGCAGCAGCAGGAGTAGCGCAGCGGGGCGAGTGGGGTTGCGCGTCACGGGCGGGTTCGGCCTCCACATCTCCTCCTCCTCCTCTCAGAAGGCGCCGCGGTGGGTCCGCGTCGCAGCGCTCTCTGAGGTTCGCATCGAGATTTCCATCTTTGGACTAGGATTCCTCAGAGGGCAGATGCTTTTGCATTCCGTTTTTTCACCCTGCATTGTGAGGTGGGGGATGTTTGTCTGAGTGTCGGTGTGCATGTTGGACTTCTAGGGTGTTGTTTTCGCGACATTTATCTCTGTCTGATGTGCAGGAAGCAGCGGTTGAGGAGGAGTTGTCGTCGGTTGAGGAGCAGCCGCCTGCTGCGCCGGCTTACGAAGGTGAGTGTTTAGATGGAGGAATGGTGACCAGTGTCGTGGTTATCGTCCATTGATGATGATGGCACGGGTGTTTCAGGTCCCACGGTGAAGGTGACGTTCGAGTTGCAGCGGGAGTGCCACTTCGGGCAGCAGTTCAAGGTGGTGGGCGGCGACGCGCTGTTCGGGGACTGGGACCCGACCGCCGCCGTGACCTTGAACTGGTCCGAAGGCCATGTGTGGACCGCACAAGTGGTAAGCATCTCTCCCTAAGAGTGCCTCCACTCATTACTACTATGAAAGAGCTTGGTGTCTTTCTAAGGAGAGTCCTTCAAGAGGTTGCCGGTCTCTAGATTCAAGCCAAAGCAGTTCTGAGAGTCCTCTCTCTTCTTTGAGGTGATCTGAATCCAATCAAAGCAATGAAAACAGACAGAGCATCTTCTCCAAACTAGAAAGAAAGATCCGCATGCCACCTTGAATCACTTACAGCGACCTTGTTTTCTCACTGGAGAGGAGATGGCGCTTTTGTTTCCTCTCTGTGAATGCATCCAAGTGGTAGTGTTCTGTCACCGTAAGTGATGGTGGCCATGGTTTCGGTGACAGGATGTGCCGGAAGGCAAGAAGTTCGAGTTCAAGTACGTGCTGACGGGCCAAGACGGCGAGGTGGAGTGGCAACCCGGGCCGAACCTGGAGCTGGACGCCGCCGCCGTATCCGAATCCCTCCTGGTATCCGATCCGTGGGAATCGGCACAACCCGAGGCTGAACCCGAGGCCGAACCCGAGGCCACATCTGACTGGGAAACCACCAGCAGTGCAGAGGACGACAACACCACCACTGCAGCCGACGCCTTGGCAGACGCAGCGGCCTCGGCTGCCATCGGCGCCCTGGACGTCGGAGTGAAGGCCGCCACCGCGCTAGAGGGCGTGAGTGATTCGGTCAACGGAGCGGCGAAGAGTGGTGAGGTCGCGGAGGAAACGCCCACTGCTGTTGAGGTCCCTGTGGTGGATGCCGCGCTGGCTAGCACCGCTGCACCCGCACCTGCTGCTGTTGCTGCTAAACCTGCTGCTGCTGAGGAGGTGAGCGGAGAGAGCAAAAAGAAGAAAAAGACGACCTCCCGTGATGCATAGAGGTGATCCATGTTTGACTATGTGTGTTGTCTGTAGGTCACGTCTTCTCTGTCCAATCACCAAATCTCTCTCCCCTCTCCCTCTCCTAATATTCATCAGAGATGGCCTCTCAACTAGAATTCTAATTGGAAGTAGTTTCAGCCGCGCTTGAGAACGAAGAAGAAGAGGTCATGAACTTTAGTAGAAATGCAGGGCAATTCTAATAATTAGAGAAGAGGTCAAAATTCACTCACTCATCCTCCAAGTTTCTCCTCGTCAGAGAAAAGAGGAAACACTAGGATTATCTTTCCTTGTCAAAGGTGGGCAAACACGAGAACTATTATCAGTTGAGTTTTTCACGCCTTTTATTTCTTATCAGAGATGAGGAAGCACTAGAGTTATCATCAGTTGAGATTCTCGTACTAATAATCTCTGACGTTTGGCAGGCTTCGAGTGGGAATGGAGGAATAGCTAAGAGCAGCAGCCCAGAGAACAAGCTTGCTAACAAGGAGGAGTCTGATAGAGACGAAGAGAGGGAGGAGCCTACAGCTGCGGAGCCCAAGAAGCGATTGAATCCTTTTAAGAAAGATATAGAGTGGTTGTCTTCCCTTTTTGGTAGGTAACAGGGGCTGCTACACACGGAGACAAATAAGTTTGGGTTTGGTACGTGGAATTAATCGAGAGTATTCATAGGAGTACATTTGTACATTTATCAGAGCAAAACGACATGCATATCCCCCTCTTTTTGTATTATGTAATGGCTTATGATATTCTATTTTCTGTAAGTGAATGCCTATAGGACTTCCGCCTTCACGAATACATTGGTGCTTCATGACGCTTCTGAAAAGGGTTTAGAAGTCAATAGCGGAAACTGAGGGTCTTTGGTCATCTCTGGAAACTGTCAACTTCTCCACGCCATGACTAACATCACTTACTGAGCCCTTTCCTCGTGTACGGTTGATGCCCAACCTCGGCAGTCCACGGTTCAGACCATCAAGAAGCACACACGCCTTGCACCATTTCTGCACATAAATGGTAAGAGAAAAATGTAGAAGTTATTTGTCAAGACGCCGTGAGTTCTGACCTCTCTTCTGATATTTAGACTCAGTCCTGAATAGCTCTAGATAGAACAAGGCGAGTAAGATTCATGACCTCTCCTTCCTTCTCAAAAGGCGGCTGAAACTACTTCTAACTTGATTTTAAAGACCACCAAGCTCTTCCACACTTGATAAGAATTCTAGTCGGACAACGATTCCAAATCCAAGAGTGAGAAAAAAGTAGTATTATAGATCAAAAGACCGGTATCTTATTGAAACTTTGGGTGGTTTTACAAATGGCTCTAGACGCATACCTGGCTGGAGATGTAACCGCATTTCTCACATAGGCCTTGTTCAGGCATCTTGGCCGTAGAGTCGATCCTGAATCTTTCTCCTGATCGTATGATGTCGAGAATAGCTTGCGGCCTGAGTCAAGCACACGCATGGTGAAATTCTCAAGCGATACGGAGTGATTTCCAACAGAGGAGTAAGAAAAGTCGGTACCTGATGGCCTCGAGGTCTTTGATAAACTCACGTGCAAACCCTCGGTAAGCGTTTGGAGAGTAAGTGCCTGAAACCAAAAAAGGTAATAAGTTGATCTTCAAGGAGAAAGTAGAGCTAAGAGGTTTATGCTTGCGTTTCAGGCAGACGAAGGTGCACTTACATTCAGTAGAGAAGTAGTCCAGCTTCTTGAAATACGCATACGTGGCTCTTGGTCAAGAATTTCTTAACTCCGTTCTACGGAAAAATCAATCATGAGTCGGCCTACTAATCACTGCAATTTCACATTCGAATGTGAAGATGACTACAATAAACCGCAAATGAATAGGATAGTGATCACAATATTGAGAAAATGAGAGGATATATAACGATCTCCTTCTCGTAGGTGTACTTAAAGGGCTTGCAACGCGGCAAAGCACCTTCTTCTCCAGTTATAATTGAAGTGCATCTGGCTAGTCTGCAATCCAAAGTCAAGAACCCAATTCGTTTCAATCTCAACCCAAACAATATAGATATATATATTCTCTGCCCTTTTGAGGAGAATGCTTGTACCTGGCGATGTCACCACGAAGTATGTTGAGCAGGACAGTCTCCGCAATATCGTCGGCATTATGACCAGTGGCCATCTTGACAGCTTTCATCTTATGAGCCCCTCTATCCAAGGCCTAGAAACGTAATGCAGTGTATGTGAGTTGGCTATTCAACATGACAAACGTACTGATCTCATCCTCATTTGCCATATTTTTACCTGACGACGAAATACGCCACAGAAAGTGCAGTTGTTCTTGAGCCCGATTTCTTTGACGATTTCGTCCATGGTCCAGTTATACAGTGTCTTGTATGATACAACCTCCAAAGGAATCCCATACTGCAGCGATGATGCAAATCATCAGATTAAATACCTTTCTTTAAGACATAACCAATTCATATACAAAGATACAAGTGCACACCTGGGTTTCGTTCCGCTTGACCGTCTCCAGTGAGTCGTCTCTGTAACCAGCAATACCTTCATCAATCGAGAGTAAAAACAAGTCCAACCCGTAGTCGTGCCTCTTGTTAAGCAACGTTAAAACATGTGCCAGCACCGTTGAATCTGCGACACCATAAAAATCCATGTAACTTTTCAACCAATCCCCACCTTAAACCCAAAGCCCTGAGCATGTGCAAACTCTGCAAACTCATTGGTCATCATTGGAGATGTAAATTCATGGCCAGTGCTTGGAACAATTTCTCACTAGAGAGTTATAGATCCTTCATTTGTACTAAACTGTTCTCTGTCGCAAGATTATCATTCTAGAAATCCCCACCTTAAACCCTAAACCCTAATTTCTCAAGCAGGGAAATCACAATTCATTCAAAGACAGGAAATTCACGATTCTATCAGAAGGAAGTCTCACCTTTGCCACCAGAAGCAGCGACGGCAACGCGGTCGCCGCGTTTAAAGAGCTTGTGGTCCACAATCGTTCGATGAATTTCCTCCTCAAAAACAGTATAGAAACAATCCTTGCAAATCTGCACCACGCACTAAATCCTAAGAAAACGAGCAAACGGCGAACATGAGCATGGATTCCATCGCGGCGGCGTACCTGCTGCTGATTCTTGGGCCGGACGAGAGCCGCGCGCTTCGCCTGGCAAACCTCACAGGGACGCACCATAGCTACATGAAACGAGAGCCCGGGAGCGAGAGTGATCACTGTTAAAGCAAAACCCACAACAGCAGCGCAAGTGCGTCGATCCTCCTGCGCCTCGCTACGCCTTGCGGAAAAAGAATTGGTTCCGCGCGCGCGCGCGCGTCGCCACTCGCTGTGTCTCCCTCGCAAGCACGGCGGCCATAGGGCCTCATTTCACTGAGCTCGGTATTGGGCACAGCATGAGGCGGCCATAGGGCCCCTTACACCCGAACAGGAACAAGACTTGTAAGTGACACAGACAGACTGTGCGTGAGTTTGGTAGAGCTCAAGGAGTAGAGCAGTTATGGCGGGGCGGCACTCCAGCTCCGAACCTCCATTGCCCGCACCGTGCACAATCACGCTGCCCGTCACGGACCTCACGCCAGAGTCCTTCGCGCCCTTCGGCCAGGTCGTGGATCCTCGGCCCGACGGTGGCCGCTTCGGCCCGCACGACGCGCAGCTCGACCTCAGCCGCGGCACTCCCCGGTACGTCAAATCTTGCATCATTCGTCTCGGTAGAATGTTGCGCTATTCTCTCCAGTTGCTGTTCTCGACCTTATCCTTTGTGAAATTCGTTTAGGTTTATATTTCTCCTCGTTTCTTGTGAAGTCTGTTCTCTGTTAGGTTTTCTTCGTGGCATTACTCTGTGAGAGTCGTCTTGTTCTTGGTTTCTGAAACTCTGAATTCTGAAGTTTTTCTGGTTTTCTTTTTGGTTTGTAAACCTGACGCTTGGATTCGAATTGAATGAAAAAAATTGATGATGTATGATGATTCCAGAAGATGAAAAAGACTTTGCTTTTTCTTGAAATGGTCTTGACTAGGTTTCAGTCGTGGTATTGCTCGGTGAGAGTTAGTCTTCTGGAATTTTGAGTTTAAAACGGTTTTAAACTTATTTGAAACCGTGAAGGATTCTGATTTGTTTTGGATGAGCTCTTTCTAGATGAAGTCAGTCGTGTTCACATGTTTTGCGGTCGTTCTGCCGTTCTAGCTTGTAATTTCTGATTGATGCTCACGATGCTTCTAGGTAGGGTTTGTCAGAATATTCAGAAGCTTTTGCTCTTCATTGTCGTTTGGCCGAATTTGATTGACGACTGTTCTGGTTGTTCTTAGATTGGTGTCTTACTGGCTTCTGTGATCATTTCGATGAAGAGTGTTTGTTCTAGAATTTTTGCTTTTTCCAATGTTTCTATCGGACTGCTCCTAAGGTTTCGTTTTTCCTTCAGGTTTTATTTGATGACACTGCAAAACAGGACCTTGCAGTTTGACCGGATCACGCATCATGCAAAGACTACTCAGTGTTTAGGCTCTGTACTTGGGCTGCCGTGGTATCTTGGAGTCGCTCAGCCCACCATTCTAGGAGCTGCGGAGACAGTCGGCCCCCAGAAGTGTTCAGAGGTTTTGAAAGGCGATGGTTATGAGTATCTGCCTCCAGCTGTTGAGGACATCCGACTCTTTAAAGTCGAGGGCTCGCGCTTTTTAAAATTGCATGCGGGGACATGGCATGCCGGGCCACTTTTTGAAGAACCTTCGATGGACTTTTACAATCTTGAGCTGAGCAACACGAATGTGAGCCTGGTCTCACCTGAGTTTTGATTTGCTCATTTATACCTCTGAATTTTTCAAGACTGCTTATTTCTCTCGTGTCCTTAAGTCTGTGTTGCCTGTGTTGTCTTAGATTCGTGTTGCTTCTGTTATCCGACAGAGACTTTGCATTTGTGATCTCACGCTTGTGAGAGTTTATCTCGCTGAGATGACATGTTTAGGAAGAAAACATCTAAGTGAAAAGGATGCCTCGTGATTACCGCAAGAACGGAGATGTGAAAGATTTGTGCACGTTGAAGTCTAGCCCACAGCTGGGCTCCGTGCTGATCATGATCCAAAACTAGCACGATTTTATGAAGGCTTAAATCCTCTGTGTATACAAGAATGACTTCGTTAAAGTATTTGCTGTTAGACTAGGCCCGCTAATTTTGTGTTTGAACGGATAGATATGACGTTCAACTCTTATGCTCAAAGTCGTATTTTGTATGGTCTGTTTAATCCTTCTTTCCAAACACAAGGCTTTCAGTTGCGTTGACTTACTTCTGTCATACTGACTGATGTTTCCAAGCTAAATGAAGTGTGCTTTCGTTATTGCAGGAGACTGACCACACGACTTATAATTTCAGCAACAACAAGGGCGTCGTTTTTGAAGTGGAAAAGCTGTGCTCCTGCTGAGTTTGTTCCGATTGTAACTAGAGTAGTTCTACCTTAAACTTGTACTTGAGGGTTGTCATCGTTATGTGAGGAATGATTGTGACAAAAGGGAAAGCATTGCTTGATGTCAAACTTAGGATAGGGACAAATTGATCATATCGAGTGTTTTTTTATGTTTTTATTTTTATTTTCGACCTTGGTGAGAATTTCTGAGGCTTGTCGGCGGCATCAGCGTCGAAGTGGAGGGGATTGAACTGAGGCAACAACAGCGGCGAGAGTGTTTGTCCCCTTACTCTGCAAAAGGTAGCTCGTCCTTGATGAAATTCTGAGGCATTTGGTTGCGCGAGTTTAATTTCTGCTTGGTCTAATGAATGATGCATGCCTTGGTTGTCCATGCAGGTATTGAATGCTGTTGCAAAACGAGCCCTCGAAGCAACGATTTCTTCTTGTCAATACGAATAGGTGCTACATGTACCTTCGAAGAATGCGCATCCTCTGGTTCGCTCTCTATCTGTGTATGTGTTTTCTCTTGATCCTTCTTTGATGTTATCTTCGGGCGTAGATGTTGAGCATTGCTTTTGTGCGGGTGTAGGATAGACACCAATATCCTTATCACCGACGAATTTGCAAGTAGAAGAGTAAGTCGATTTTGATAGTTTTGGAAAGAGAGCTTGAGCGCTTCTAGAAATGGTTCTACAATGCCTGAATTGGGCATTTAATTATGAGAGTTACCCATTGAGTCATACTAATCTAATTTTATTTTGTGTTTAACCCCTAAAGGACCTAAAGAACCAGAGTTTCCTCCGGGGACACTTTGAATTCGGGTAGAGTCCTTCGATCTCATATTTTGGCATGTTTTTCTGAGAGTTTTTAAATTGAATGCGCAACTTTTTATTAGCTTTGCGTTGACAGAATTTTAGTAGAAATCTGACTTAAAGTAACAATTCATTTTTAGAGACATGTTCAAATAGTGGAGCAGTTTAGTGTGACCTATCATAGACAGTGTTGCAAAACTCTAATTAACCCCTAAAGTTCCTTGACAATTTCCCTCAAAAACTAGTCCAAAACTGCCACTGTCAAAGAGAGGCACAATAATCACATTTTTGAATGACATTTTGAAATTTTAACCGTATGATCTTCAAATAGACTTGTATACAAATATGCCCTATTTTTTTTTATAGCAATATATTGCACAGATATGAAGATTATAACGTTTTAAGTGCAAGAAATAGTTTTTTTCCCCCTTGCCTGGCAAGGTCAGCCCGCTTTGACTTAACATATATTGTAACATTTACACCTGAGTGTTTGAAATCATTACCAATATGACTCATATGGTGTTAGCTAATTATGTGCAAAATTTGGGGTCAAATCAAAGGGTATAGCATGCAGAAATAAATACTTTAGTGAGAATGAGAAAACCATGAGAATGAGTTCAATATTGGTAAAACATTTCTTGGTACATAAAATTTTACAAATTTGATAATCCCAATTGTTCATGAGTGACATTTCTATTTCCACTCATTTTAGAAAAATAAGTAAAAAATTAGCTAAATCTCTAATTTTCATGAATTTATTGAATTATTCAAGCATTATGGGAGGGGCAAGGCTTGAAATTGAGACCTTCATGAAATAAAGGATCACCTCATTCACCCACTTCCCTTGGTCTTCTAAGTATTGACTTCAAGTCAACAATATTCTTTTTTTATCTTCTTTTAATTGGTCCATATTTCTTGGACTTCATGGGGTCTTTCCTTGTATTTTTCTCTCCCATAATTTGGGGTGCCCCACCCTCCCTCCACCCTTTGTGTCCCTATTTACTCCCCCCTCTTTAGCACTTGTGTTTCATTGATTCAATGGGGTGCCTAGGTTGCACACCGTCCTCATTTCTAACTTTGAGTGGTACTAACTTTCAAACCGTGAATCCAAAAATTATAATAAAAGTACCTCCATAAAGCTCTTATCATGGACAATCTAATTTTAAAACTAAATAAAAGGAAAAACATTATAATTTTAATAACATGTCCAAAATCAAAATCGTCCTTCAAAGGGACACTAGGTCCTTTAGGGATTAATTCTAAATCAAATGAAATTTAAGTTTTGTTTCAATTTTAAATTAAAAAAATCCTCTAGGAAAGGATATGGAAATCTTTGAATCTTCTACTCATCGTTTACTTCTAAAATTTGATGCACATGATCTTCTTTCAATTAAAATTAGAGACTCACGGCCCATAGCGCCAAAGAAGGTGGTTAAAAGTTTGTTGAAGGAGTTTAGTATGACCTCAAAAAAGGTTTGTCTCTTTTCAAAGGCTATTCTCTTTCAATCCATGCGATCAAATTGACAAAAAAATTTACCATATATTTGTACAATTTTAGCACAAGTTCCTATGGTTAGATATGTAAAAAATGCGTATATTTGCATTTTGTGTTGAATGCATTGAAATTGATAGTTTTTGATGAGTTTGGGTGCTAAAATGTCAAAACATTAGAGATTAAAGATAAGCACAATACAAATTAAGCATCAATGTGCATTAATGTTTCATTGACCTAAGTTTGCCCTTATCTAGTCTTCACTATTCATGAGTTTGCAATATAGTATAATCTTCAAGTAACGTTAACTTTTAGATATAATTTGAAGGCCTGGAAAATTTAACTCCATCAGTAATTTCAAATCTACAACCCCGTCTCCATTTGAATCTAAAACCGGTAGATGTCCGACACACTATCTCCAGCTTCTTAATCTACATAGATGCATAAATAGCACACTACACAAAATCGCCCAAAGTGTACCGCAAACAAACATCTTTACTATGAAAATGATACGTCATTCTCCTTCCAAAGTTCAAGGTGCATGCATGCATAGATGTACGTATGTATAGTCATCCCTCCCATAAGCGAATAAGTTAAAATGCGGTTAACTTAGCTAAGTGTAACCTCAACTAACTTATAACCATTGATTCCTTTTCACCACGGTTGGCGTCTCTCATCATAATCTCTATTTTGAGCTACACAACGCTCTGAGGTCCTGAGGCAGACATGTTGCTAATGATGTATCATGTGAGGATGTGGCTAGATTTGGCTAACATGCCATTAAACGTTACAATGCAAATGTGAGTTTTTGTCTGATGAGTTTGTTTGAACACTACTAAGGTAGAGGCACCCAATTCTGATCACTTAAGCCAGTTCGGGACTCAAATGACATTGTATGTCAAAAACATTTATGTAGAAAGATGCGGAATTAGGAATGAAACTAAGCAAATATTTTTTCAAATTTAATCACAAAGATTTGGAATTGATATAGAATTTAAAAGCCCAAAAATCACTGGAGCCCATTGGTGAGATTTGATGTCCTCCTTTGCCCAATGCCAACAAGTGAGAGTGAGTAAAAGAGAGAAGACATGCCATGGATAACCAACTCATGGAGGGTACCCAATGTTGATCGGCCTTGTTCGACTTTCGAGGCAAGGCCACCAATGAGAGCTCAATTGAGATGAAGCAACCCAAAATTACACACTTCATGACCCAATGCCGATAATAATTGGTGTTTTCAAATTTTGAGTTATGAGTTTTGGATCACTTCATGCACCATTTCATGCATTTGCCATTTTCATCCACCATGCCATGCATACTCTACTGATCGGAATTAGGTGGCCGATCATAATTGGGTGCCTCTACCTTAATCTCTACTAACTTCTTACTACCTCCATCCACCAGTGCTAGATTTGGGAGGGATGAGTGTATGTCCCCAACCACAAACGCACATGAGATAGCACTCTCTGCGACAAGGTCCCCACTCGCCCAACACTTGTCACAACAAAGCTTTTCGCTGTGTACCCTCCACACTATCATTCATCCACGTTTCATCCATTTCATCAGATAATTATCATAAGGCATTCACATTAGAGATGAGAGAAGACGCTTCTAACAATAAAAGTAGGAAGCATGGGGATTTTCTTAAAGGATTAAAGAGCGTCAATTCAGTGGAGACTTTAAATGCCCTTCTTATAATTGAGTGCCATTTTATGATGAAACATGGATGAAACATGGATGAAAAAGGCGCTCGCATGTGTCGTCTACCGTTCTCCACCACACAAGCGGCTGCTGAAGCGCCGACGGATCATCTTTGTTTTCGCAGCGGACAGTCGCCATTCCGAAGCATCAGCTCCAGCTATGGCGGTCGTGTCGTCGTCCCTCTCCGCTGCCGTCGCGCCGGCGCTCGCCGCATGCTCGCCGTCCGGCCGGGCGTTCGGCACCTCCTCCACTCTGCAGGTCGCCTCATTCGCTCGCGGTGAGATTCTTGGAAGCAGGCTCAATGTTTCTGTGACTGCTGCTGCACGTTCGGTCACGTCCTCTCGCCCGCTCACGACATGCAAGGTACTGTGTCAGTCCTTTCAGTACGTGATTGTATCTTTCTTTGCGAGTTAGAGAATGCACTTGGGAGAACAATGTACGTCAAACAAACGAAATGCAAATCATGCGGATGGATTTTGAGTTGGAGACGCGGAAGATCATGTTCCAGTGGTGGCTATGAACTTCGCTGTGTTTTCCTCATTACTTGCTCCTCGTTGACGGAATTTCTTTTTGTTTTAGTCGTTGTGAGGGAGTTGCATTGTAATTGAGTATCTAATACTTGCTTAGTCACTCGCTATTGCAATTGAGTTGTTTAGCGTGATACTGTTGTTGATGGAAGTGCGTTTGTGGCTAATTCTTAGAATTTATGGATTGTGTGCTGTAGTTGTCGAAGGGCGACAAGCTGCCTCCAAACGTCGTTTTGAAGGATCAAGATGGTCGTGATGTGAAGTTGTCTAAATTTATTGGTAGACCGCTGGTTATCTACTTCTACCCCGCCAATGAGTCTCCAAGCTGTACCAAACAGGTGCTTCAGACTGTGCCCTTTTCATTTTTGATTATGCGGTCGTTTTATGTTCATTTTTACCTTCAAAGAAGATGAGTTGGTTTTTGCGCCTTGTCCCTTTCCAGATAATGCACCATGTTGCAGCTGGTATTAGACTTCGGATAGTTAATAATTTGTTTTCATGGAGGGCTTGAAATTTGACAATGTTTTAAAGAATAGATATTTTATTAGTATATCCTAACTCGAAAGTTACCAGACTCTTCTCACATGACCGATGCTTGCAGGCCTGCTCCTTCCGGGATGCCTATGAGGACTTCCGGAAACTTGGAGCAACCGTCGTGGGAGTTAGTGGAGACTCTCCTGAATCTCACAAGGTCTGTTTAACTGAACCTAAGAATCTATCAATACATTTCCATTAGAATTTGTCTTCTTACGTGCTGAAACGCATTGAAATCCTGCGTTGTCCTGACAATGCTGAGAAATGATCTATTTCGTGTACAATGTCATTAGAATTTCTCTTCCAAATTTTTGTGCTGGACAACGTCTTGAAATCCTCTGTTGTTCAGACAATGCAATATTTCCCAAGTACCCGGCTTCTAATGAGGGAGGCATTCTGAACTGACGGCTGCAGGCTTTCAAGGAGAAGTACAACCTGCCTTACACGCTGCTCAGCGACGAAGGCAACAAAGTGAGGAAGGAGTTCGGCGTGCCAGCTGACTTCTTCGGTGCTCTCGCCGGGCGACAAACCTACGTCGCGGACAGACGGGGCACTGTTACCTTGATCTACAACAACCAGTTCCAGCCCGAGAAGCACGTCGATGAGACACTTAAACTCTTGCAAGTTTAATTCATTCGTTTCTCGATGCATAACGATCGACCCTTGCTGGTTAATAATTGCTGGAGAATCATCATGTACAGTCGGTTAGTCCTCGGTGCACGTCACATTGCCTTGTACGTCAGTGTAGCGCAGTGCTCGACTATGATATGGCAAATGTACTACTGTAAAGCTCCCATTGTACCAATTTCTTAAAATCCAAGCTGAACCGAGGGTCATTAAAATTACATTCTCTGATCCATCTGACTACTAATCAGTTGCTAATTGTACATAGGAAGGTATATGTTTTGCAGAAGCTGTTCTGCTCGGATCTCTCGACGGTAGCACACCACTAACAGCTTCCTCACGAATGGATTTCGTCTCGGTGGCGGTTCGCTGCGCAGCTTCTCGGACCTCGACAGGACGAGCCTCGTTGCAGGCGATGTCAAGCAAACCGGCCTCTAAGAACATCCACCTCTGCTCGCAGAACCCCGGCTTCCCGTCCCACCTGCGCCTCTCGTCGCCCGCCCTGCGTTGCCCTGCCATAGTCCTCGGATCGGAACATGTGCGTCCCGTAGACGTCCACGACGCCCTCCCAGGCGACCAGGACCGCGTCGACATGGCTCGGTGAGCACTACGAGCAGTCCTCCAGCGCGTCCCTTGCAAACCTCAGTAGGAAACTGGAGAAGTTGTGCTCCGTGTCGCGCGTCATGCGCGCCACAAAACTGCAGATGTTGGCCCATCTCCGGACCCTCTGCTCCTCAGTGAACTCGACCACGGGAGAGTGGTTCTACTCGATCTGGTTCACGGACGTACGGGACGACGCGCCCAGGAGCAAGTTCGAGCTCGTCACCTGCTGCCCCCACAGCTGCCATGGCTGTGTCCGCAGCAGAGGGAAGAAGTCATAGGGTGAAGGCGATCAGGGTGTCGTGGTGGCGCTCATCCTCGCGCACCAGCATGTCCACCGCGCCTCAGAGCTCCCATCTCATCGACTCCACGCCGGGCGTGTCGTTATCGAACTGGGAGCCGTATTCGTGTGGATTGCGCGCCTCGATCGCCACCCACTCTTGAATGAGCGACAGGACCTGTGCCGCCACATCGCTCCCTGAGAGCTAGGACTCGATGCCATGGCGGAGAAGGTCCTCCATTCGGTCCAGTAATCTCTCGCCAAAACTGCTCTCATCTTTGGTCGAGTCGCCATTTATTAATGTAGAATTTGAGTTGAGCTGTCACTGAGACTTGAGAGTTTGAAAAGCCTAAGGAAAAAACAATGTTTACGTGAACTGTAAATTAGCGAACCGAATTAATGATGGAAGGGAGGCACTAACTTACTAGCACTCTAACTTTTGAGAGGGGACTTGCCAACTAGTACGGTACTTGCTGTTAAGTTGAGTGCTAGTGCCGTTCTAGTTTACCAGTTTTGAAATTCGAAGAGTGGGATATATTCTTGAGTAGTGCTGCGAACAGAAGAGGACTTCACCGCTCAATAACTTGGAAGTGAGTTACCATGCAGCATAAGCTAACTTGGAGGAAACCATGAGGAAGGAAGTCTTTCGTGGTCATCAGCGACTTACAGGTGTGCAATGGATGGAGCTCAGGTGGGTACCCGTTTTCCTTAGGAGTGTGGAGAAGTCGAACGATGAAGTCGAGGAACAAGTCGACGCATTAATTGTGAGTGGAGCTTGGGGTTGACGCTTTATCATTCTGTGTCTGCAGGTCGATCGAATCACGGATATGCCCGTGGTCTGCGACCATCTTGCTTTCATTTTCGGACGCGGACTGGAGGTAAGGGGCTGATTATACCTTAAGGTTTGGGTTGGAGCCCATAGACACAAGTGGTACCCGGCTTGAAGGATGAAACCATTGTAAGCGGGGTACCTTCCACCAAACAAGGGAGTTCTAAGTGGGTTGTGGCCCAAAGTTTAGATGTAAACCCAAATAGAAGGGGTGTGGCCCATTGTGTGAATTTCTAAGTAGTTGTATAAAAATGGGCTCTTTTGAGAACTACCCCATAGTGAAAGAATTTGTAGTACGGTTAAATTACATCTTTAAAAGAAATTTGTGAAGTTTCCAAATGAATTTAAATTACAAAAATGAAAATATAACTTCAGTAGTTAATATTAGCAGTAAATATAAACTTCAGCAATAAATGTAAACTTCAGTATTAAATATAAACTTCAGCAGTAAATGTCAGCAATAAATGTAAACTTCAGCAGTGATTTTCAGCAGTGAATGTCAGCAATAAATGTCAACAGTAAATGTCAGTTGTAAAATAATATAAATGATTGGTTGAAATAGATTCTGAAAAATACTCTTTTGACCTTCCGGAAATCCAATCTTCTAGAGGTTGTAGAAAAATTGTATTCTTAGATGAATCCTACATGGCAGACTTGAATAGTGTTTTATAGAACTTAAGGAAACTTATTTCCTACAACCTCTAGGAGGTTGTATTTCTGGAAGGCTAGGAGAGTATTTTTCAAAACCTATTTCAGCCAATCATTATAATATTTTACTACTGACATTTACTGTTGACATTTACTGCTGACATTCACTGTTGAAGTTAACATTTACTACTGACATTTACTACTGAAGTTTACATTTATTGTTAACATTTATTGTTGAAGTTTACATTTATTGCTGACATTTATTGCTGAAGTTTACATTTATTGTTGACATATAGTGCTGAAGTTACATTTACATTTTTTAATTTAAATTCATTTGGAAACTTCACAAATTTCTTTTGAAAATGTAATCTAACCGTACTACAAATTCTTTCACTGTGGGGTAGTTCTCAAAAGAGCCTATTTTCATATAATTACTTAGAAATTCAGCCCAAGTACACAATGGGCCACAACCCTTCTATTCGGATTTACACTTAAACTTTGGGCCACAACTCACTTAGAATTCCCTTGTTTGGTGGAAGGTACCCCGCTTACAATGGTTTCATCCTTCAAGCGGGGTACCACTTGTGTCTATGGGCTTCAACCCAAACCTTCAAGTGTAAACAGCCTCTTAAATGGAAAGTTGTTATCATATAAAATCAAGATGGAGACTCGTTAATATTTCCAAATATAGACAATGGATGTAGGAGCTTAATCTTTGAAAGAACAAGAAATTCTTGAGAGATTAATATTAGAGGGCATAAATTATAAATAGATAATACTGCATTGATTATCCTTACTAGTGCCACTTATATTAATTGGTCTTAAAACTATATAAATTTGTATGTAAGGTGGATATTTTACTTGATTGTGTCAATGAAGGTCCTTTTATAGTTAATACCATTGATCTAGATAAAAAAAAGTTATATAATCAATACGTTGCTACTTATTCCTTTAGATGCTTTTACGATGTTTAGTATCATTTAGAATTTCAAAAAAATTATGAATAGTTAAAAAGGTAGTAGGAGGAAATATCATTTGAACAAAGATAAACACTTCTTTTTATATATAGAATGTTTTTGAACTTACTCAAACATTATTTATATCTTATTTTCTTTAAGTGCTCCAAAAATGGATAACTTTAGTTTATTATCATTATGCCTAGTTATGCCATATTCAACTAAATTTGGACTTTACAAAGTATGAAATGGTCAAAGTCCAAATCTGTTGTGAAATAATATAGAATATTATTCTTTAAAATGTATAAAATTCTACAACTCACTAGAATTTAGCATAGATATGTGAAGGATTCCTTGAATGATATAAAGGGGGTTTTATAAGTTTTTACAAAAAGGGAATCATATGACCAAAAAATTGGAATTTGAAGTGATTGATGATGTAATTGTGTCAACTAAAACTTGTCAAGTGATGGGAGAGTCATTTGCATCAAGTTAGAATATTTCACAAAGAAGAGTTTTGGGGTCCTTCGTATTGTAAAGAATGAAATTGCAATGGAAAAATTGCACTTACCAAGACTTGACTAGAGTAGATTACTTCATCATAGACTAAATTTATAGAGTGCAAAAGTAATGTTGCCGTAAATGGGCGAGACTTCCATCCCATGCGTAGAGGTTCTAGAGTCAACAGAGATATATGATTTTCAAAAGGAATATATACACAAAGATGATGTTATCAAAAGATCCTACAATATCATCATTACATATGAATCGGAGGATCCTCCAATGAAATAAAAGGCCATAAACAATGAATTGGGAGACATTGGGAACTAAAGCCACAATAATTATACAAGTCGTATTGATGAGAATAATGTTTGAATGCATCATATGATTGGAAACATTGTAGCACATTGGTGCTTCAAGAAGAAACACTTGTATTACACAAGCAATATGAAAAAGCCAACCAAAAATTACAATGTCAACATTGTTTATAAGAATGCATTCAAAAGTGGACATATTTCCAAAACATGTGTAATTTGTACAGTGATTGCTACATGATCTATTGTTGAAGGATCCTCTGTTAAAAGTGATAAACATCTGTATAATCAAGGATCAAGTGCTTTTGCAGCTACAAGGTTTGTCATTGTTGCAATCTGATCCTTTTGTGGAATCGTGCGTGTTTTTTTATCTATAAAAAGTATACAAGACCGCATTAACATGAATCAATAGTAGATGACGGTTTTTGAGGACCCACTTGGATGTCCAACAATATTCATACTTCTTCCTTGTGGTCCTTCAATGCATTCTTTGGCTTCCAAAATTGGAGAATGAACATACATAGTTCCTATGTCCGACTTCTTTATTAACAATTGATTGCGCTCTCCCTAACCAAACAACATATATGTGAGGATCCAAATGACAAAGTAGGATCCATAACCCCACTTTGACACCTCACCATATTGGATTTAGCAATTTCTTTGCTTTCTCGTTGTATATGGACCGCAATAGAATTCATGTTCATGATATTTAGGGGTGATATCTTCTCCAATTTTGAGTTATGGATGTGGTACTATGGTATTCTAATCATGCTTTGGCTAGAAGCCTTTGACAAAGACCGAAGGAGTGGGAGGAAGAGGTTTCTCAAGTTCTACGAGTTTTGAATTCCAGTACTCAACATTTGGCAGAAAATTTCTTCAAAAGCTCTCACAAATCTCTATACCTTGTTTTTGAAATTCTATATAACCTTGAATTCTAGATTTGATAATTGATCTTTTATCAAGCAACTTAGAAGTCTTCTCTCTTAGCATGACATTGTTGTTGGTTGAAGAAAGAACCTCGTCTCTCTACATGCGCCTATAGGCACAAAGTTTGGTACGCCTGTGGGAATCAATGGACTCTCGTTGTCATTCTCTTTCTAGAGACGTAAACTAGGCTTGTTTTAGAGTAGCAAGTGCGCATCAATTGCAAACATCTTATACGGCATGACTAACAACCTTCTTCATGAATATAGAATTCAGAAAGGCGCATCTTTTCCACACCGACAAGTTTTCTGCAGCATCACACAAGTAGCATATGACAAAAGATTTGAAATGTGCCACTTCTTTAACAAACCTGGGCATAAAACTCATTTCTTGGGATTTTATGGAGGACCTCATCAAATCAGCCACAATAAATGTATTTAGGTTTTTCAAAGTCTTTAAAAAGCAGCTAAAGTAAGCATCAATATTTTTATATGTATGTTCCACCTGTAAGAAATCAACTTGAATTTCCTTAAACACCCATCAAAAAGTTAGCATGATAAGAATGCCATGAGAAATTCATTCATATTATCGTTTACAGAATTGTCCATTTGCAAATACAAATTGTTTAAAAGGGGGATGGCTACACTTGTTTGATTTGGTATCATTGGGGGCAAAATGCCCATGCATCTTGAGCATTGCGTCAAAAGCGAGTAGCCCGCTTATAAGATAAAAGTTTACCAGTTTGTTGAACTCCAACAATGTTGAGGTGAAACATTGTCCGAGATGGCATAGCACCCTAACAGAGGAGGAGGTAGTGTAATTAGCGTCTCATGGCCACAAATCAATCGAGTAGTGAGTGAAGGCACCATCTTGATGTCCATTCGTGACCATACATGTACCGTTAACTAGGAGCTGACCAAGAGCTGTTGTATGCTCGGTGGTAACATGCATGCGCGGAATGGTGGTTTTGGAAATATCCATTTCATTATGTATGATGCACATCATTCCATTTTGTTGCGTATAGACTCCTTCCGCCAACTATGGTACACATGCCTACAAGAAGTTTGACAGTTCAAATGTAGAGTTTGTTTTTTTACAAATGACACATACTTGGTAGAGCCATTTATAGATTTGTTAATGAATTGTTGGAAGGTGTCACGTAGGGTGCACTTTGCAAAGGAATTGCCGACGAGTTTCACCTCAACATTGTTGAAGGATTCTTTTTAATGATACTCACTATAGAGTGCAATACCTTTGACGACCCATTATCTATATTTGTCTGCAAATTGATCCAATCAACAAAAGGCACTCAAATTGAAAAAATTCAATTTAGATATAATTGAGGACCACATCCATCGAGGGATCCCTTGATGTCTTGCCAGATTGGGAAGCTCAGATATTCAACAAGCACATGTTGATTTGTAATGTAGAAACATATAGAAAACAAACCTCCAACCACTTTAGCACAATTTTAAGACTACTATCAAGGAATCGTCTAATGTAAAATCATGCTTCAATTTTTGGAGCATGAAATCATGTTTGGTAAGGCAACTGGGATAGAATCCTAAGACGGGGAAAAGATGTCATCTTAGCAATGACCAGGTTATCAAGAGATCTCTCAATGGATTATAGACGAATTGTATAGGCTTCTA
This sequence comes from Bryoerythrophyllum caledonicum, assembly GCA_963971425.1. Lineage (NCBI taxonomy): Eukaryota > Viridiplantae > Streptophyta > Bryopsida > Pottiales > Pottiaceae > Bryoerythrophyllum > Bryoerythrophyllum caledonicum. The sequence continues at coordinate 22,849,932 of OZ020520.1, read as the reverse complement.
AAAACATTGCAATTTCTACAAAATTAAGAAGATGTAACATGTAATACCTCATTGGCTCATGCTTAGATCTTCCTCCTGCTATCCTCCAAAGGTAGAAACTTTAGTGTGTCCATCGACCCTTATGCAGCCATTTGCATATGATGAGACACGTGGTCTACGATCTCATTGATAATAGTGGTCATAGTCCCAAATGCTTGCATAGTTCCCAAGTAAGGTCGTTTAATGTGCTTATTCATGTGTGTTGATGACAAGACATTGGCATTGTACAACTCCACATAGCTATGGAAGGTTGACTTTGGTGTTCTATAAATTTGGTACTAGGTGATTGCACCAACATCATTTCCTAGCAAAGTTGCATATTTTTTTTATTTTTTTTCCACGTACTGCAGTTGCCAACCCACATCAATTCCATATTCTTATTGGTCACCAAAGTCTTTCAAGAAGTATTGTTCTCGGATCAACATGTATTTTTGGGCCATAAATTTTGAATACATTTGCCAGGGCAACATAACCTTGAGCTTACCATTTTGAATCATTTCTAGACTAGTCGTCTTAAAGTATGCACTAAGCTTCTCCTTCATTTTCTTTTTGCAACAAATAGACTGGTATGGGGCCTTTAGCCGACTACCAAGGTGCGCGTTTGGGTCTCTAATTCAGGAATTGTTCTAAAGTGGTCTAGCGTCTCGCTAAGACTACAATTTGCTTAGGAATCCACAAAGAAGGATGGGCCACCTCTTATTACACATGATGACATTTTGACGGTCACCAATAAAGACATCAAACATAGTACGCCAATGTTTCTTTTCTCTAAAATATTGTCTTGAGATGATTCAATAAAAAAAATAGTAGTTAATTTGATCCAAGGTCATACATTCTCTATTAGTGTTATATTGCTGAATTTGAAGGCCCATTCCATCTACTTGCCGAATGTAAAGATTTATGTTGGAAGCTTTTGTCCTTACCTCTCCATCTGGATCCATCAGATGATCCTTCAATGAAATAAAAACGCAAATTGTCTCCGATCGAACCATCATATCCGCTGAACCAATGAATACAAAAATGTCCTCTTATTGTGGTTGAAGGAGACTTTGTGCTTTAGGAAGGATCATTATAGGTCTGAGAAGAATCATTATAGGTATAAGGTAGAGACACCCAATTCCAATCATCCACCCAAATCTGCTATGTAGAGCGACTCAATTCCATTCACCCATCCACCCACCCATATCCGTTCAAAAATTCTTTAAAGTGTCAGTAATTTAAAATAGTCAGTAGTGGCATTGGATCATGAGGTGTGTAATTTTTGGTTGCACCACCCCACTCAAGCTCCTCATTGATGGCCTTGCCTAGAAATTCTCAAAAAGGGGTGCGGAATTGGATCATGCATGTTATCAGAATTGCATTGCATGTCTTCTCTCACTGTCATTTATTAGCGTTTTCTCAATTAGAAAGATGCAATGCAAAATTGTCTTATGTAAAAACTCACTGTCATTTATTAGCGTTGAGCAAAGGGGGGCACAAAATCCAACCCACCTCATAACAACTACTACATGCTCTACATAACAACTATGGGCTATTGTGGTTCTTGGACTTTTTAATTCAATATAAAAAAAATTGAGATTGAATATGAAAAAATGACCGTTGAGTTTCATTCCTAACTCCGCATCTTTCTACATAATTTCTTTTGACATACAATGTCATTTGAGACCCCAACTAGCTTAAGTCATTGGAATTGGATGTCTCTAGCTTAGTCTGGTTGATTTGGATGCCAAGCCAATGTGCCGCTAGAGATGAATCAATGGGAGTGTCTTGTCCAACGAGATCGTGGATGTAGTGATTGAGGTTAACTTGCATGTCCGAGACAAATTCATGATTGTGAACACTTGAGCCACAAAGTCCTTCTACAGATGTAGGGCAGTTGTATTCATCATGCCAATATCAAGATAAGACATGATCTCTGCATCAAGGGATCCTCCGATCTTCCTTGGCCATTGGAGGATCTCTTGATCTCCATGTAGCCAAGAGGAATTCCTTATTGTTTGTTACCATCAAGGGATCCCTTAACCTCCCTTGACATTAGAGGATCTTTTGATGTTTGTACTATGTCTACTTTCCTATTAGAGGATCCCTCAATGATGTTGACGGCCTTATATTCTAATATTGATATAGTTGCAACTTGTATCAAGAAATCCTTTGATTGTCTTCAATGTCAATTTCTAGCCAATTTGTAGAAGTTGGTCTATGACATACTCAACATGCATTATTGTATGGTTCAAAGTTTTTTACCAAGAGCTCTCCAATTAAAATGGAAGAAGAAGTAACATTAGATTTATGTAAACCATAAAAGATTCCCTTGCACCATAATTCCAAGAGTGTTTGGCACTATTATTGCTAGTGGAATAGACAACAACTATGTCTATATGAAATGATTGAAATTGACTAAGCTGGTTTAGTCTATTCTTGCTCTTATGCAACCTTAAAAAGTAAGAACACAAAAATCACCGAGTCTAAGATAGGACTAATGAAATTAATAGATAAACATTGTTTGATCCAATCTTTTCATGGTAATGTCTAGATTGCACCACGATGGTGTCGAACTCTTCTTCTTTAGAGAATCAAGGAATGGTACTACATCTAAAACGTGATGGTACCATAATATGAAGGAGAGAACTACACTCTCACTATTACTCTTTCCAAAGCACATGAATCATGAAGCCTTGCGAATTGGAAACCACACAACACATTGGATGTGAAGGTTGAGGAGATAAACAAGGCATACACAAGTATAACCAAAAAGAAAAACAATGCTAAGAATTAGGATGACAATGTTACCTTGTCTAGAATGGACAATCACATCTTTAAAACTAACTAAATCTATTATTTCGCTTTCTTTCCCATATGTTCCAATAAATAAGTTTATCAATATCACAAGCCCTCATGTTCTTCTTAATCACTAATTTTGGGGATATTTCATAGTTCTCCAATCCTTTGATCATATCTAAAGCTCTAATAATACTACTAAAAAGTTCTTATGGATGGCATTTAAATGCCGACAACTCATTTTTACCGAACACTCTCGCTTCTATTTCTTAGAAACCTTTAGAAGTCCAATTTTATCCATCTTTGATTCTAATAAAGTATTAAAATTTCACCTCTTGCAACATTATTATAGATGATCTTTTAATCTTCAAAGGTATATGAATATTCACTTGTACGTAGATGAAAAATAAAATATATGAAAACAAAAGTGAACTATTAGTAAAATTCTTGTTAATGACTCTCTAAAATTATTTTAATATCAAAATAAAATTAGAGCATACATTTTTTCATCTGAATAATATATGGAGCCAAATTTTACGACTCTAGACGATGTTCGATAGTTTTCTTGTCCAAATAGAATTTGTCTGCAAGTCTTTTCCATCTTCAATCATGTACATAATAAAATCAATGAGTTTTTTTTGTGAATCTATAATAGTAGTGTTGTTCTTAAATTTAGTAGATAGTATTTACTTCCTTGCTGTATGTTATCTACTTTTTATATTGGAGAATTGTTGGTGATGGTTCTTAGGTACTTTATCTTAGAACAAGTTTTCAAGATGTCTTTTTAGGAATCTCTTCATTCTTTTAGTTTGTGTATCTCATACAAAATGTCATTCATCTTTTCACAAATACTATGGCATTGTCTACGCATGTTTGTATAGGTTCATTGTATTGGTTCATTGCATTCAAGTATACTTTATTTCTACTACCTTCCAAATCTGTTCTCTTTTATTTTTAGCAATATCAATATATATTTTATAGACAATAGTGACTTGAATACAATTTAATGTACCTTTTCCATTAAAGAAATGAGAAGTTAAGCAAAATGGCTAGTGTGTAGTATTAGATATTCATGTTTGTACTCATGAAGTGCAATACATTTAGATTGTATGTAAATTTATGTGGGGGTTCATTTTGATGTTTGGTAGTTTACTGTAAGACTTTGTATATATGCACCATTTTTTTCTTTGTAATATTTTGAAAGTCATGTTTAATCCCTAAAGGACCATTTCTCCTTAGGAGGAGGATTTTGATTTAAGGCATGTCCCTCAAAATTTGAAAAGAAATCCCTTTTGCTACCACTATCATCATGCTTAACACAATGGTAAAGGATCTAGACCTTGTGTAGTGCAAAAATATGACACCAAGTGAAGTCAAAGTCTGTCAGTTCACTCAACGCAAGGTAGAAAATAAACAATTTTCTTGGCTTCAAATGCTATAATCCTCATATCCGTGCACGGAATTGCAGCCAAAAAAACCATGGTAGGTTTTCATAAAAGTATATTCTAAGATCTTATGGTTTAAAGTCCAAAAGCTTACTTCAAAATTATAATTTCTTGCCGTCTTTTGGAGTGTTTCTTGAGGGAAAAATGCCTTGGGCCTTTAGAGGTTAAAAATACCTTAGTACTATGTGCACTTTTCATACCACATGTACACCAACTAGAAATGGAGATATTTGATTACAATGAATTGTTCATCAATGATTTTATTTACTTGTAAGTTTAGTATTTAATTTCAATGCTTTTATACGAGTATTATCATAGCATGAAGTTTATATCTATTATATCAAATTGTTTTTAATTCAAATTTATCATAACATAATCAACCATTATTGACATTAGGTAAGCATGATATATAGAAATGAATGCAAATGAAATTAAATGATTACATTTTATTTGCTATGCCATTAAAAAATCAACACATTGCAACTTCTTGTAGAATTGAGTGAAAGAATACACCTACAAAATTTTGCAACCTCACTCATTGTGCAAAGAGCTAGTAGTCGCTCTTTCTAAAAATCATAAATCCCATCATGAAATTTAAGTAAAATTAATGTAAAAAGTTCTTCAAATTCTGACCGTTGACAACAAATATATAAATCCGAGTTGCTATCAATAGTGATGTTGGTCAAAACAATTTGCAAGAGGAATTGTGTATTAGGATTGATTCCTTGTTACAACAAACATAATATACCAGCTTTGTATAAAATCGTATTTTAATATTGAACAATCAAACTTTTACTTGATTGGTTGTTAATCCACCTTTAGAAATAATAAGTCTTCAACAACATTTATTCTGTTTATGTTGTGATCCAGAAGCACAATTATCATCTCCACCTTGCTTCGAGGCAAAACTAGCACTTCATGATTTATCCATTATATATGGAAACACAATTTTCTCTTCTAAAATCTATCGGAAGATCTTTAGATTCTCCATTAAACTTATTTCTTCCATCATCATGATTACCGTTGCTACTTACATGGTTGCATATATTAAAAAGATTATCTTCACCATTTTTTCCATTTCGAGTAGAAATGTTTGTAAGTTGATCATTTGAAAAGCCTTCATTATCTCTATTAAAATGGTCTTGAATATTATCTTCCCATTTGGTAATAAAATTATTCACAATGTTTGAAGATTTTTTTCTAGTAGATTTTGGGCTTTTTATTAGAAATCCGGGAAAAAACAATGGTTTTGAAACTTGCTTTTTAAATTTGGTTTGCATTACAAATGTATTTATTTTATTTTGTGTGTTTTTTCCAACATTATTAATGGCAAAATCATTGGTCAATGTTACGTCATTGGCAAGCTCTATAATAGTTTCATGCAAATCTATTGGAAACATTTCTATAGAATTTTGTGCCACATTTTCTTCCAAATGCAAGTCCTCGTAAATACGACAAGGTTCAACAAGCACATAAGGTATTTCATCTTCAAAATCAGGTATTAAATTATATAATTTTTCATGTGTCTTTATACTACATTCCATTGTTATTTCTTTTGGTAGTTCTTTTTCAATATTTGATGGTGAATTTTGGATTTCTCCTATCATTGCATGGCTTTGATTACAAGGCCTTTGGTTTATAGGAGTATCTTCAAAAACCACAATTGTTTCTAGAGATTGAGATTCATTCTTATGAATTTTAAGAGAAGACTCCAAATTGGATGATTCCACTTCAATATCACTTTTAGAATGAAGAGATTCTAATTCTAGTAAAACATTTGATGAACAAGGAATTACTATATTAATATCCTTTTTACAAGCATGTGATGAATCTAAAGGAAAACTTGTTGTGCCATCTGATGGCTCATTAATAATTTGTTGAGACTCCAAAATATCTTGTATGTTGGAGTTGCTTTCACAATCAATTTTCATGTTGTCGAATTCTCCATTTAAACATATGCTTGCAAATTTTAGTCTTTCTGAAAAATCTCCATAATTCTGACAATTGCTTGTTTCATTTTTAACATCAATCCATGAACATGTTTCATTTAAGTTTTTATTGATATAATTCTCATCAACCAATGGAGATGCATTTAAATAATCATCATCCGTATCATTATTTAAGCATTGTATAAAAGAATGGAGAGGACGATGTTCATGTGAAGATTTTGCCCTTTCTGGATTGATAACACAATCATCTCTTATTACATTTGAATACAACTCTGCTTGTTTTACATCATCATCAGATGATAATCTACAACTCAAATCCTTTAATACAAAATCTTCATTTGAAGTATCATAATTCAATATGTCATTTGTTGGAATCAAACTATTTGAAGGTATGCGTGCGTTAAAAGGCTTTTCATTATATACAATAGTATTTGTATAGATTGGAGTGTCATCTTTTTGCTGCATCGTTGATACTCCTTGTCTAATTGTTGATTCTTCAACATTGTTTGTTTCTTTTACATTGCTACCTTTTGCACTTTGAAGATTGTCTATTAAAAAATTATTATTTTCAAATAAGTGTATTTCTCATATATATACATTGGGGTGTATTTATAGAATTTTATTTTTTAAGATGGTACATATGATTGCACATTTTGACTTTCTATTATAAATACTATTTTTGTTTTTTGTAATATTAATATACTAATTTTAATTAGTATTAATTTATTTTCTTGTACCTGTACAAGAACTAGTGATTACTGGTATTGGAAGAGAAGATGAAAACAAATGAAGAGGTTTTCCTTCCAATAAAGGAGCTCCTCGTGCTTTTGATCTATATATATCATCAAATGTGAATAAATAGTGAAGATCCATAGAGTCGAACTTATAGTATGAATCAAACTTATTCACTCTCTTTATACATAAGCATGATATTTTAGTTTTTGTTTAGCTACTTGGTTGGTTTCTTAAATTAAAAAAATCTTTAATATCACTGAAATTTAAATTTTAAAATTTTTAATTGATATGTTATGGTATTATACTTCAATAATTTGATTAAACTCAACAATGCACATGAAAAAAGTGTTCATCTTTAAAAGAAAAAATTAAAATTTTTCATCCCATATTTTCCAATCATTCATGATTTGAAAGTAGAAATTAATCATAATTATAAATAAAAAATCATCACTTGATTTTATATTGTAACAATTTGGTGGTTAAATTTCATCTCAACATTTTTTCAAATGAATAATTAAGGATAAAGGTGACTTTATGATAAACCTTATTTTCACAAGAAAATAGTCACAGTAAAATAATTGCAATATAAAAAAATCTTGTTTTTAGTTACCTGCTATAGAATAACATGTATGCTTTTTGAGCCAAAACTTTGTCCAACTCAACTTCTTTGACCTATTAAAGGTTATCACATTATTTAAAAGTATGAAAATTTACTTAAAAAGTAAATAATTTCATTTTATAAAACTTTGTTGTAGCTATAGTTTATTACCTGAAGAAATGATATATTTAAAGTATAAATTTGAGTTTTAAAATCAAAAAATAAAAATATTAAAAAATATATATATATATATATACATAGTTCTACTTCTTCAACCAATTGAAGAGTATATATTTAAGTACTATCAAAGAACACCTAAGTAAACTAATATGCAATATACCATCTATTTACCAAAAGTGGCAAGCATGTACTTATTCACTACCAAAAGAATAATATTAGAAATAATATTAACTTATTTTTTTAAAAAAATTGTGTTCTAAAATATGATCGTATTAATAAATTCTAGAAAAATTACATTAATTTAACAAAAAGCTATACAACTTGATTTCAAATTTATTTAAAGATCAATCTTATATCTTATTATCTATCTCAAATTTTGAAAGTCTTGCAAACCTTGTTGTCATCAATCTTATACCATATACCATCCGAGTCTTTTACATAGCAGATGTAATGTCCAAAAAACGAAGCATTCAGCATGTCCACATGAACCACCACTGCGTAAAGTATATAAGAGAGAGATTCTTTGGTTTTTTCACTCATGTACGAAGAAATATTCAATACTTCAGGAAATGTAACTCTTTTGTTTAATTTTCCAAATTTTCCACTCTAGAGTAGATCAAACATGATTTCTTATTTGTAAAGATGACTTAATTCAAAAAAAAAATTGTATTTAATCTCAACTTCCAAAAAATATTTTTTATTTATTTTTCAATGGATTTTTTACACAATCAAGATTATGTATGTGCACAATTTAAATTTGTACAACACATGGATATGTATAATGGCTATGTATATTATACTATAGGATTGATTTTTAAAACCCCAAAATATTTACTAAGTTTTATGATTTTGAATGTAGTGTTCATATTTTAAGTGAGTCATTATATCATAATTTTTTTTATCATTGTCAACATGTAAATACATTACGTTATAGTATATAAAACTATTCCATTATAGAAACACCTGAAATCGCTTCAGTGCAATTGTCAAAACATTGGGTGCTTCATATATTGTTATTTGTTTTTGAGCTCTCACATACGCATTACAACTGCATGACTATGGTACTAAATATTATTCACAATGTGTAGAATTCAATATTGAATAATATTATATGACATCATGTTTTATACTAATTATTAAAAGTAAAGTTTCATGTATAAAATATTGAAGTTTATCACGTTCAAAGAGAATTTGATAGCTTGAGATGGAGGATATCTTTAGTGTTAGAATCTATATTTGGATATAATATAAAAGTACTCAATTTTTTATAATATATTATATTCTAGGAGATGTGTTTTTCAATACATTCCAAATTTATTTGTATCCCAAACATGTGAATAAATCTATGTTAAATAATATTCTTTAAAAAAACATCAACTATGTTATAAAAAACAAATTGTGACTTACAATGTAATAATAATTAAGAATTGGTATTATAGACTAATATTATATATATTAAAAAGGATCATTTCTTTCTAGTCAAAGAATTATCTATAACCTTTACAAATTGTTTACTCTTTCTCATTGAAAAAACTAAAAAGTGGCCATTGTAAAAGGAAAGAAAAGGAAAGAAGATAATACTTTTCTTTTTCCTTTTCAAAATTAAGATCATGATCAAGCCTTCTAAAAAAACATGTTTACACAAATTCATAAAAATGACCCCAAAAATTTGAAGATTATAGTGTTTGAAGAACTGAGGGATTTTGAATGTACTTAGAGTAAAACTTTTATATCACGCAAGGTGTATATATTAAGACCAAAAGGAGGGGTGTGGCATTTTGAGGGACAATTATACAAGGAATAGAGGCTCAAAAATTGGCCATAGTCATTTTAATATTAATTCCTTACAATATCTAAACACAAATGGTCATATCAAAGTTTATGTCACATTTTCTCTAGAAAATATGCAACTAATATTATCATAAATTCCTCATGTTTATGCCAAAAAGGTTTTATTTTAAACTCCGTAACCGACAAGGTATGAAAACCTTCAACTTGCCTCAAAATTAAATTTTTGAATAAGCAAGTTTTTCTTTTTTATCCTTGAATACTTTTTTACTTTATACTTGTACGAGAAATTACAATGGCTATAGAAGTGTATAGCAATATTTTTGGAGTTGTCCATGGTTGACTATATTTAACTTAGAATAGCATATATATTTTGCAAAAG